>JANHGL010009363.1:15687-124289 GCA_024611195.1 Ceyx melanurus | reverse complement strand
TTCTCCTCTCTCTCTCCTTCCTTCTCCTCTCTCTCTCCTTCCTTCTCCTCTCTCTCTCCTTCCTTCTCCTCTCTCTCTCCTTCCTTCTCCTCTCTCTCCTCTCTTTTGTAGTGTTTCTTTCTATCACTGTTGCCAGCTGTGTCCTATTTCCAAAGCTCCATCTACTAGCACGAAACAGCTTGGAATGGTGAGGTAGATTTTAGGAGATTAAAGATTGCCCTGTAATACACTAGGCTTAATCCTAATGCCAGTAAACTCTTTATGTGCTATCCTCCCCTCAGGATTACAGAGATTTATGTAACCATATTTTTTCACATCCAAAGGAGCTTAAAGGAATAGACATAGATTTTTCTGGGTGTTGAATAAAAGCAGTAAGCCCAGATAAAGTATTTTTGTTCCTCAGATAATATACCAGAAAGTAACATTTTCAAATGGAGTGGTCATAGGAGACACAGTTGAGTGGGGTGAAGAGGGGGGCAGTGGAGAGCAAGCACAATTACTCCTGAAAAAGAATAGGTTCACTTGTGAAGTGTGGTTACCCTGGAGTGAATTCTCTTCTTTATTTACTTTATACTTTATTTGCTTTATACTTCAAATTTGCTCTTTCAGATACATTCTTTTACAGAGAGTTAGTCTAGATAGGTATCTGATGGCTTGTTTGTTGTTTGGGGTTTTTTTGTGTGTGTTTTGTTTGGGTTGGTTGGTTTGTTTGTTTATAAAAACAACATGATGTTTATTTCTCAGTGTGGAGCTGAGCATCTGAACATGAGCACTTGAGCTTCTGATCTCAACTGAAATGTAACTTTGAGGTTTTTTTCTAAAACCACATCTTTCTTTGATTTTGATTTAATTTTTTCCTATCTAGAAAATGCAGACATAGTAGGTCTTACTTTGAGATCTCAACATGACATAAGGAAGGAATAGTACATAAATATACCACAATATACATGTCTTTGGTGTAAAAAAATATATAAAAATCAAACCTCAAAATGTCATGTTTTCAACTTAAAATGCTGCCAGCAGTGTTGGCTGCTTCAAACATTGATCCTAGCCCCAGAAATGTATGCTGAACAACTTTTAACACAGCTGAGAGACTCAAGAGTTGCTATTCCAGTGTTTTGACCAGCATCCAAAAAATGTCAAGGAAAATGAAAAGTTAAAACAATGATTCTATTCTCTCTTTTCTAACTCTTGCCTAAAATCTGACTTGGAGGATGTATTTTATGTATTTTTGAGAAACATTTTCTTTATTAATCTTAACATCAGGCTCCATATAGAAGCTGAGAAATGCTGGATAATAGATTGTTTTACATTCTCATGCTGAACACAAGAGCATTATTAATAATAACATTTTCTACAGAACAAACTAAAGCCTCTCTTATGGGAAAATCTATTACTAATTTCATCTTTGCAACAGAGATGAAGACTTGAGTGTGGAAATGATATAAACTGGTTCATCAGCTTGTATCAATCAATCAATATCGTTTATTTACTGGTGTAAATGCAACAATTTTCACAGTCTGCAGAAAGTTGAGCATGTAACAGGTCCAAATCTGCAGAAGACATGGAAAAGTCTGAAGTGTCCTTACCTACACACTTTAAAAGGGTGCAAAATGAAGAGCCAGCAGATCTCTCTTGCCAAAGATTTTTGTGATATCTGTCTGATCTAAATGAATTTCACTGTATGATTGTATTTAGCCAGGAGGTGATAGACTAAATGGAGACATTTAATGTCTTTCCTCCCAAAGAAATGTTGCAGAGTGAAAGATAATCCTTATAGACTATAGATTAGGTAGTATATGATGATAATTATTTCTCTCCCTAATATCATCCATTTCACAGTAAAGATCTTGCCTTTGTGCTCTTGAATGGTGCCCTCAAACAAGCTTGAGGAAGAGATTCCTGTTAACCTAAAGTACTGGAATTGGCAGAGCCATAGAAATGACTGTGGTAAAATGAGCTTCAGTGATCTGATGATTCCTCTCAATCAATTGCCAGCTCCCATGTATAAAATAGTCTTTCTCTATGATACATGTGGATGATGCAGATACAACATTATTCTCACCAGATACTGCATAATTAACCATGCTCATTTATCTTCTCCCACACATGCAAATCATTAGTAATGACTCTGTGCCAGTTTAAAGAAGAAAATAGAGAAATCGGTAAGAAAGCTCTTTAAACTGAGTCCAAATAACTTTAAGTCTGGATACTAGTTTTAAGAAAACTTTTGTAGATATCCTTTTATTTGGTGTCAGATGTGCACAGGTTGAAATCCCTACAAAAGGACAGTCATTTGATCCATTAAGACTTGTAACTGTCTGGCAGGTGGGGGGTGAATTTTTGTTTACTTTTTTTTAAAAGTAATTTGTCAGCCTTGCAAATCAACAGTCATTAGAGATGTGCTGGAAGCCAGTTGACTTAGAAATGCATTTATTACAGATTAATCTTAGCAATTAGATTGATAGATGTTGTTAAAATTCTTTGAGGTGTCTGTATTCTAATATCTCATGAGATACCAAGAGAATTCCATCTGCTTCTGAGTGAAAGTTGGTAGCAGTGCTCCTGAGCTCATTCTCTTCCACAGTACAATAGAATTCTTGACTATCCCAGGATTGGCTGAATGTTAGTGATAGTTTTATTAATGGGCAATACTTATATGGAATAATCTGTAACTTGGAAAATCACTTTTCTGTGTGCAGCTAAGAGATCGATGGAACAGTTCTCTGTTAATGGGCGATGGTACCTAGTTTACCAAATATCTCCAGATTCATGAATATAACAATCCTGTCTTGAAAGAGATCATGGCTTCTCCTAAATTGTTTAAAATATTTGGGTTTAATTACTGTAAAGCATTGGAAGAGATTGTTCTAAGCATAATATTGAGAATTCATAAAATCTAGACTATTAGTAATTAAACCAGAGCAATTGTTGCTAGAAATTGACTTTCATTCCAAGAGTAACATGTAGTTGATTGTGATTTAGTTCTTTTGTTCTTAAGCATCTCTGCTACGTTTTAGTTGTGTTGCTAGTGTATTTTCCAAAGGTTTCACTGAAGTGGGAATGTGTATAAATTGCCTGCAAGTGCAAATAGCCCAACTAGTTGATTAGAATGGCAGTTGTTTCACTGAAATATGTAAAGAAATGTCTAGGTGTTTACTCTCCCTATTGAGTACTTAATGCTGCCATGTTTTATGAACCTTGTCTGCCCTGATTCAGTTCAGGATATTAAAGATGTGTTTCAAAGGTGAGACAAGAGAAATTGTTTGTAACTTGCACTTTTCCTTCAACACTTTCTACTTGACAAGCTTAGACTTGCTTAGACCTATTCTCACTTGCTGATGCAGGGCTTATTGATTTGTACAGATCACTTCTGAATTAACAGAAGCATAAGAAGCCCAGGCTGCTGTTGATTTACATGCAATGGTATCCTGGGTTAGGAAGAAGAACTTGAAGCATATATGAATATTGCATATTTCTACTTCAAATAAAGCACTTTCTTGGCATATAAATTGTATAGGCATGGCTGTCTTAGATAAACCCTGCCTGACATCACATTCACTGATGTGAAACTTTCTACCACCACACGTTACCTCTGCATTTGTTGCTGTGCTTAAGCAGAAAGAATCAATCAGAAGTATTCTTTTGGATGTGTAAGTCAGCACAGCCACGAGTTTAGCAGGTTCTGTAGAGGTCACAGGGAAGAGTGGAGATTTCTAATAAAAAAAGCCTTGCTTTTGTTGTTGTTATGGCTGTCTTACAGTGCTGTAATAAAGGAGAGTGAGTATGCGAATGTGAAGTAGTACACTTCATAGTGGTTTGGTTTTGTTTCCCAGCCTTTGGAACAAAGATTTCCTCATCCAGAATAACTTTTGTGTACCTTTTACCACATTCAGAATAAGAAAAGCTTACCTTGCTTCTGCTCAAAGAGTAAAAAGAATATTTCAGGACATCAGTCAATCTAAAACTCACAAGAGAAATCTCTCTGGTGGTGATACTCAAACTGTTCCTACTCTTTGCTGAGGAGCATTCAGACCTTTCTGAGTTAGATTGTGCTCTTTGAAAAATGTGAATCTATCTGGGTTGATGGAATGTTTCTGTGTACATTATCTTTGCTGTGTACTCCAGTGGGGCATCTGTCTTTAATCTCACAGAACTTTGACAGTGTGTCTCATAAGCATACAAATTGGGTAAGTTTCTTCTGCAAACTAATCAAGTTCCCGCTGACAACCTGAACCATCTTTCTATTTTAAGTGTGATAACATATTCATCGTCTTCTACCAAGTAATGACTAATGGGCAGGAATATTAACATCTTTTATGTTATTATCCATCCCCTGATAATCCAAGGGAAATAGAAAATACAGTTTTTAGGGGTGGAATTTGTGAAGTTCATTCATTAAACAATTACAAGGCAGTGGAGAGCACATGGAATGCACTAAAATGCTGTGTCAGTTGCTAAACTAATAAGACGTTTATGATCTGTATAACAGCCAAGCTATTCTTCTTATAAATTGTTGACTGTATGGATGATATTTCTGTTAGAAGTGGTGCTGATATTTGGAAACAGTGAAAACAGTGTTCATAAAAGGCATGTCTGACTCCACTTGATAAAAATAACTTGGAACATAAGGACATTGAATGCTTAGGGAACTCCACCTGACCCTAAATACCTTATGAGTGTGTGTGAAGTGTCAGCCTGTTCATGTTCTCCATTTTGACCTATACATTGTTCTATATGCTTGTGATTTCCCTGACTAAGGCCTTGCAACTGCAGTTATCTGCCTGAGGGTGTATCTCTATGAATGCATAAATCCCCGATTTTAAAGGTTGCAAAGGTGGTTTATTCATTTTAAGGTTCCTGTTTTGCCAGTTTAAGCTTCAGAGCTCGAGTGACTGCCTTTATTATTTGTGTGAACTGTGAACAATTATTTGTCCAGGGTTCAGACTTCGAGTCCCATATCATCCCCTGAGATGGAGGTTATTTTTGCATGGCACAATCCAGTGCCACGAGTGACATCAGAGCTGGTGTTGATGTACTTGCCATTTGTTCTGCATAAGGTCATTTACCAGTCCAGTAAGTGGAAGCTTTGTGAGTGCCTGTGGTTTAAAGAAAATAACATGCCTCATGGTTTAGATGAATTTCTCTACTGCACCTAAGGTGGATGTAACAGGGTAGACAAGTAAAAAGAAAATCTTCTGTGACCACTGCTGTGGAGATGAATAATTCAAGGAGAATAGGCTGGGGATAGGCAAAAGCTGTTGTTACTGGCCATTAGCAAGGGAGTTAGAGCTGAATGTCACATGCATAGCTACTGGCATTAGACCAGTTCCCAATACAGAAGGGAATCTGAAATGTATTGTGCATGTTTGTTTTCGTATCAATATTAACACTTGATCTTTTCAAACTATAAATGCCACTTTCATTTTTACTGAAGGAATGACTTAAATGTGGGTTATATGTTAGTGGGTTAAGAGGATTAACATATTTCCAACTTTTCTGCTAGCCTAGTTTTCCATAATTAATTTTGTCAGTGTGCCTGAAAAAATTGGGGACTCTCTCCCAGAGTCACTGAGGGGCTCAGCCATGCCCTGTGCTCGGGTGGCGGGAACCAGCCGGAGCCGGCTCCATTTTATCCTCTCCCAGACTCACTGAGGGGCTCGCTGTGCCCTGTGCTGGGGTGGCGGGAACCAGCAGGAACCAGCTCCATTTTGCCCTTTCCCAGACTTGCTGAGGGGTTGGGCTGTGCCCTGCACCGGAGTGGGGGAACCAGTGGGAACCAGCTCCATGTTGCCGTCTCCCAGACTTGATGAGGAGCTGGGCTGTGCCCTACACTGGGGTGGCGGGAACCAGCAGGAACTGGCTCCATTTTGCCCTCTCTTGGACTCTCTTTCCCCGAGGCGCCGCCATCCTGGCTGAGGGGCAGGACCACGCCCTGCGCTGAGGTGGCGGGAACCGGCGGGAACCATCCTCAGCCCCCCCAGAGGGTCCTGGGGTGCATCTGGTGCTCTGGCGTGGTAGGAATCTCTAAATTGTCCCCCAGCTCTGCTGCCATCCCTGCTCAGGTAGGTGGTAACAAGAGGTGTTTTACATGGACATCAGATTCAGCAGTGCAACCCATCAGATTCCGTGAGACACAAAATGTTCAAAGCAGAGGCCAAACTTGTTTATGATGGTGTTTGTGAAAAAATCCTGCTACAGGTTAGAGTATCAGCTCTGAAATTGCATGGTAGTCTGAAGTGTTCTCTCTGTACAACAACATTGCCCAAACCATTCTTGAAAACACTCGTCAGCTTCACAAGGATAGGAAGAAAAGGATAGAATTAACTCTAAAATGGAGTTCTGGGGAAATTTGCACTTTTTTTTTTTTTCTAAGCGCAGAGTAGATTGCTTCGTTGTTAAGTAAAGATAGTTTTCAACACTAACCTTATGTATAATCTTTCTCAAAATGCTCTAACATCTCAAAAAATTATAAAGATGGAAAAATGAGAGATTTTTGAGGCCAAAGTGGTAATGCAGACACAAAACTGATCTGTGTTTTGAGGGGTAGGTTGGCTGCACATCATACTGACAACCTTCAAAAGCACTAAATGATCTCTAATTTAGGTGAGAATATTGGAATAAAACTTAAAATTTCAACAACATTGTTTAATTGCGAGGAATGAAGAAATGCAGCCTTTCAAACTGCTGACTTCAGGAGGAAAACTGGCTTTGCAGCTTTGAAAAGTTTGGTTACGTATGTGGAGATGCTGCCTGAATATCACCTAATATGCAGACTATATGTTGGAGTTCTTTCAGCCAATAAAAATGTCTCTATAAATATAGTAAAATAATTACATGCTGCTATTAAAAAATCTCATATGAAAGAATGATTGCATAGCTTTTTTTCTTTACACCCTGAAGGCTGTGATAGAAAGAATATTGTAATTATTGAAATTACTTTAAAGAGGTATAAGTAGTCAAAGTATTTTCAATCCAGTCTTCTTAGTTTGGAGCTGCAGATAATATGAGTGCAATTGATGTCATTTAATCATAAAAATACTGCATCTGAAATATGGGCACAATTAGATAGGCTGATCTATCTGAGATCTGAATCATAAAATGCAATTCATCATAAAATGCCTTCACTTCTCTTTGCACCTTTGAAACTGTTCTTTTTAGGGATTGGAGGAAAGCTGAAGGTCAGGATTTAAAAGCCTGGAGCTTTTTGCTGCAAGTTATAACTTAGTTCTTCTAAGCTATGGCAAATGAATAAAAATTATGTCTTTCTGATATTTGTTATTTAGACAGTTTACCCAGTATTTAAAGAACAGTTGCTAAATGAGTATTTTCAAAGCAGTCTGTAATTTTCTCTTTAAAAGTAATAATATTTACTGACTGTCCTGATAGATTACTATGTTTTTTAGACCTTTTTCATTCATATTGACAAAATAATTCAGTCTACCTCCCATTTCTGATAGGCAGCCTAGGTTTTGAAGCTAAGGAAGAAGTCCATTTAACTGGAACTGCATTTTTGAAGTTCCAAAGCCTTAGTTTCTTGCAATGTATAATGCAAGTAATTTCAGTTTTGGGGTTTTTTTTGTTGTGTTTTTTTTTGTTGTTGTTTTTTTGTTATTAAGCATAAAGTTTATCAGTGTGTGTAGTCAAGGTCCTTACCTGTAAAAGGAACCTTAAAAATTGCCTTATGATATGAAAGTGCTAATATGGAGAGGCTGATTAACTGTGCTTCATTTAAAAGCTCAGGAAGCATAGATTTCTGCAACAATAAAAATAATGAATAATTAACAAGAAAAATCACTATTTCATAGGTAGTGGACCATCTAAATGTACTCAGACCTCAAGAAAAAGGTAAATGCATTAAGTTCTAATCAAATTTCACAGCTGCTGGTCCATACTCATGCCACATTTGATTGACAAGTCTAACAGAAATAACCCAATCTATCCAGAGAAGGGTTACATTTCAGGTCGGTTCTGTAATTTTTCTCTACCTGTGTTCAAAATGCATAGCCCTGAAAGGCTGTGGTCACTTCTAAAAGATTCTATTCATTTCCTTTATCAACTTCATTTTTATCTATTAACCATACCCATGTTTCTCCAGAGAACAAAAATGAGGCTGATGAATGCTATGACTTTTGAGAACACAGTTCCTTACCTTCCATTCACGTGTTATTTTCTTGTCTTGATGAATTTAGAAGCTCGTTCAGCTTGCTTTGTGTATCAACTGGATTTCAGCTAAGTGGAAATGTCCCTAAAAACCTTTGTTTTTTGATTGTGCAGAACCTTCTTTCACATTTTTATGTTGTTGCCTGTCTTTGGTTGATAATCAGTATTCCCTTCAGTAAGTTTTTGGTGAGTTTGCTTTCGTGGAAGAGACTGAGATATTGTAGAAAGGATCACTGGAGAGGAAAGCAGAAGAAAAATAGGTCTTGATATCAACAGAGACAGAACAGATGCTAAAGCAATGGGAACACCCAGACTCAGGCTGTCTAATAGTAGGAGTTTATTCAGTTAAACTAATTTTTTTCTTAAGGAAATGAATAAGAATACTTGACTTCTACAAGTGATACCTAGATTTGAACAGTTAATGGTGACAACTGTTTTCTAGATACCTAGAAAGATATTTTTTAGGCATGGACTGAAAGGAAGGAAGGAATCTTGAAAAATACTTTTGAAAATAAATTACTGGGGTAATGGGGAGGTGGTGGAAGGGTATGATATGAGGAAGGAGTACCTTATAGAGGCTTGTGGGAAGATGCAAATGTGCTAACTGCAGTGAAATTCCATCTTTAGCAGAGACTGGGACATGTAGTTGAGATGAGAGATGACTAATACTCAAAGTATCACTTGGAAAGCTCTGACTTGTGAGTTCTGACTTGAGAAAAAAGAATATTTCACACTAGTAACAAGCAAGGCCATAGGGCTATTAATGTTAATTACTAACAATTTCCTAGTAATAGAAATTATTTTGGAAAAGGCTAAGTTTGTCTAGGATTGAATGATGATATTTTCTTAGATTAGGGGACAGGATAAATAATTTACCAGTCTTTGAATTTTCAGTCTATTAATTTTTGATGAAATTGGTGTCTAGGTGATGTGATTAATATGCTGGACTGTTCTATGGTATGTCTGATGCTCAGTGTCCTCTGCCATGTACAATTCCTTTACTAATAATCTGCCATAATAGTGATTGTTGAGCTACTACAGTCAGATCTTGCAGTTTCTTTAATATTCATGTGGGCAGTTCTCAGCCAAGTCTGAAGGATTGGGTAGAAAGGTTGGCTCTGATAGATGATAAAAGAAACAGGAGAGTGAGGAATTCCAGGCAAGTCAGCTCCATATGTGCAATTGATTAGTGTCCAGAGTCAGATTTTGAGGAAAAAAGCACTTGTGAGATGAAGGAAGAAATAGTGAGTGGGCTGCTGGAAAGTGTTTCGTTGGGTTAAATTAAATATTTAAACTTGTAAAGCTTTCATATCAAGTTACTTATATGTCAGAGAGGCAGTGAAACGCCAAGGAATTTTACTGAGGTTTGCACTTTCCTAACTACATTTTTATGATAATAATGTGAAAGACTTGAGTTGAATAACAACAACAACAAAGAAGATATCATTTGGGGTGATTACAGTCATTAATTACTGAAGAAATTTTAGGTTATTTAAGCTTTGGTGCCAGTGTAAGAATGTTCACTGTAAAATCCCTCTGCCTCTACCAAACTCATCTTCTCGTGGTTTACATCCTCGTGCTTGCAAAAGCACCATCCAGCTACACTGCTGATGTTTCCAGCAGGAAGGGATCTTGTGTTTCAAGTTGAGCTCTCTGTGTTTTGGGGCTTTTGTTGTTTGGGAGTTTCGGTTTTGTTTTGTTACATCTCTCAGCACAGAACCAACACACAAATGATCTTCAGAGCTACTGAGCACCAGTCTGGATCACCTTGCAAAACCAGCTCTTGTTTCACAGGCCCTTATTGATATCTGCAGCAACCAAGGGGGCAGCAGTAAAATATGGGGGTTTTTTTCAGGTATTTTTCCATGCTGTTACATTTCCACATCAGTTAGTCTTTTGAGGCAGTCTGTGTTGCTTGGTCAGTGGCTGTGAGTGACAATAAGAAATACAGGGAATCGATGGCAGCCTGGTTTTCAGTGAGCTTGCCTGGGGTTTCTGATGCCTTTAACAGTGGCATATTGTATAAGAAAAAGCCTTGCCATAGTGAATGCATGCACACAATAGAATCTCTCTGCATTCAGCAGGAATTTTTAATTTCATACAACATTAGCAGCTTGCTGTACTAAGTCATCAGATGCTGTGTAGCTGAAAGGTACTGAAGCAGAGGAAAAGAATGGGAGTTTTGTTTGAAAAATTAGACAAAGTGCCCATGCCAGTGTTTGGATAGATCCATGAAGGTGAAGAAAGATCTCTTAATAGTAAAAATTTATATTTTGTGGTTATAATATGTCAAATACATTGCTTCACTGTCATCACCATGAGCCTCCATATAGTACAAGTGACAGAGAGTGACTTAAAAGCCCATTACAATTGTCTTGTGTTACACATTGCTGCCTGTTTACCAGGACAGAAAAATAAATATGTAGTAGTGAGTCTGTAGGTATGAAAGGCAAGTGGTAATGACTTTGATTTGGAAAGAATTCATCTTCAGGTGTTTGTGACAAGACTGAAATCTTGAAGAATGAAGCTGCTGCCAGGCTGCTCTGCCAGGCCCTGGTCTCTGCTTAGCCACTGGAAAGCTGGTGGTTAGATGATTTACATCATCCACTCAGGGTCTTCCAGCACCAAATAGTCTTCTTGTCCATTTGATGTCTCTCTTGCTCTCATGAAAGGTTACATTTTATTAATTAAATATTGTGTTAAGGAGAAAGAAATTAGTATTTCTATGGATTATAATAATTGCCAGACTCAAATGTAAGTGAATTTTACCTCCAGTGTAGGATGGCAGATGGGTTTGCTTGTTACTCCCTGTTCTGGCTGAGTCAGCACCTCTATTTCTCAACTGGTAGTACAGTAAATGGCCAGCTTGCTGCATTGGTTTTAAGGTATTTGGGATGAAAATCCCTTCTGAAAACAGTAATCATGATTTATATAGATTGCTTTATTTTGTTACTGTAGCTACCCTTTAATTCCTTCAAAACAGGGAGACATAAGATGTTATAACTTAGCCCTATCTCAAAGCAATTAAAACAATCTCTCTTAAGCTTAGTCAATGCCCATTAAAATTATTTCAGACATTTGCATATTGCTCGATTCTTTCTTAATGAGATTGGAAAAAAAAAAGATAACTGATGAGATGATAAATCCATTAAACTAAATCCATTCACATACTACTCTTACAAATTCATTATATGCTTTTACCTCCAGGCTAGTCATAGCTTTCTCAGTAAATACCTTTTAATTTTCAGCTTTTTGCATGCAAAGTAATATAAACATTCATGGAAATGTAAAACAATCTAAGGACTATATTTATCTAAAGGTAGTATTTTTTTTAGTTAAGAGGCAATGCAGTAGATTATTAAAAGTTTCATTACTATTCAATGAGTTCTTAGCTCTTACTATAACACTGTTTTTATACTGAACTAGACAAAAGTTGGTTTTCTTAATTTAAAATTTACATTTAAGAAAATTTAAATTTAAAAGAAATCATAAGTGACCTCATTAGAAAGATGAAGAGATGAGAATAGAAAGATATTTGAAAACTAAGAGATTCTATAAGACCCATACTAAACTGAAATTAATATTAAATTACATAGAGTCTGACAACATAAGTTTGAGAAGAAGTGCTCATTAAATAATACGTTTTTATTACTGTGAGAATTTAAATTACATAGTGACAGGCTTTTGCTTTTAATTAGAAATGTTTTCAGAACTTTGTGTGGCACTCAAGTCCCTCAAAGAAATAACTTGTAGATTTTGTTAGATATAATTTTTTCAAGATACACTGTTCTAGTACAAAGCCTGCTTTAGAGAGGGATTGCAGAAGTGTGGGGGTGCACCCAGCAAACACATCTGCTGTCTAAGCTGAGATATTCTAGGCTGTTAATTGGGTTCTTATTTGGAAGCAGCTCTGCATTGTTCATCAACATGATTTACTATTTCTTTTTTTGGTTGCTTTTTACAATTTTGCTGAGTTGGGGGAGCAGAGCTGCGTGCAGCATTCATGATGCAGCTCATCACATATTTATATGGTCTGATAATAATCCTTTTTTTTCTTCTCCAGTACTGTTTTATTTTTTCCTAGTAGAGGTAATTGAAGTCCTTGGAAAGACAGAAGGGTGGCAGGAGTGAAACTTTGGGCAGTAGCAGAGCAGCAGATTACCAAAGAGCTAGAAGATTGGGGAATTTGAAAATCCTAGAGCTGCTGTTCCCTCTTGGCTCTTGTTTTAAAGGCCAAACAAATGGAGCACCTGCTAGTGCTTGTGCTTTCTGCCAGAACAGTAGAGATGTCTGTGCCCATCCAGGGCTAAAAATCCCACTTCAGAGACTATAGCTCTTGAAGCCAGTCAGCAAAGCACAATTCATGCATAACAGAAACTCATCACTCAAAGATATAAAAAAGGGTTCTTGGAGAAGAAATGGAGATCTAATTGGGCCATCTAAAAGCAAAAGACAACAAAATTGCAGTGGAGAGCAGCAGGACTCTTGTACAGTGCATTAGATACATGCAGAGAGTGAGTTTAGGGTGAACCTCTGTGGATGCCACTGGAGAGAACATTGTTAAGCTCATTGTGCTGGTGTATAAACACACTCTGTTCTTTATGCATATGCTGGGCAGTCTACAACTGGAACACCAGTTCTGGGCTCTCCAGTTTGAGAGAATAATAAGAAGATGTTGATTCAACTATGCTTCAACTATTGAACATGGGCAAAGGTTGGCCAGAGAGGTTGTTGAGATCCCATCCATGGTGGTATCCAGACCCTGAGAGGATGCAGTCTGGGGCAGCCTGCTTTAGCTGGATAGATGGACTAAGTCATCTCCAAGGATTTAATGTTTTCCCAAAAAGTGAACTTTGCTTCACTGGACTTTTATAATGCAAGTTAAAACCTTTCAAGGCTTCTCAGCTGGGTAAGATGGGATGTTGTCACCTGAAGATGAAGAGTAAAATAACTTAAAAAAACTCATTACATCCCTGCTGCACTATTTGAATTCTAAGCTTAAAATGATATAAATATTTTTATCTGCAGTTACATAAGCTTCCCC
This sequence comes from Ceyx melanurus, assembly GCA_024611195.1. Classification (NCBI taxonomy): domain Eukaryota; kingdom Metazoa; phylum Chordata; class Aves; order Coraciiformes; family Alcedinidae; genus Ceyx; species Ceyx melanurus. The sequence goes on along the minus strand of JANHGL010009363.1, from coordinate 111,082 downwards.
TGCAAGTATGACACAAAAAAACCCCCACATTAATCTGGTTAATTAAACTTTAATCTGTGTTTTAGCACATTTACATGCATTGAAATCTTTCTTAGGCAATTGTCTTAAACCTTGCACCAGAGAGGATTGTAAAACCTGCAGAAAATGCTGTGTCATGAGCTCCTAGAGTAAGACCAGTGGGTTGCTTTTAAATCATCAAAGCAAAGATTTTTTTTACTAGGAGGTTCTAACTCTCTGGGACACTGCTAGCAAGTTCTTTGAAAGTCAGCTTTGTCTGCAGATATGTCCCCTCACCAAGAAGGAACTTTCAGATTGTGGTAAATTTATTTTTAGTAAATATTAAGCAATACTTGACAAATATAATTGTTGAGTTGATGAATACTTCACAGATACAGGAAGGAGAGTTGGATTTGTGTTTTAATTGAATTTTAATTTTAATTTCTAATTGCTTTTTCTAAACTAAAGCAGTTAGTTTCGAAAATCCATGGTTCCCTTGGGTTCTGGGGTTGCTTTTGGTTTGTTTTGTGGGAGCTTTTTTGTTTGTTAGGCTTATTTTATGTTTTAACTGAGAACAAAGCAGTTGCTTCTCTGACCTTATCCTAGTGAAACTGTGTTCAAAGTTTTTGAAGACTGCAGAGACTTAATTCTCTCTAGAAGATAATTAATGTGCTCCTCTTCAGCAAAATCTGCTTTACTTGTTAACTCTTTTTTTCCTAATTCAGCAGCACATCTGCCAGTTTTCCATCATCCAAACACACAGACTGTGATGAGTTCAACAGTCCCTTCCAGCTTCCTTCCCAGACAATTGCTGTTTTCCTGAGTTCACTGTTCTTTGGCCTGGCATTTGGGTGCCAAGTGGAGTGACTGTTTCCCCTTGATCTTCAAATTTATCCCCTTCATTCTGTGTCCCGCTTTTTTTCCTACCGCCTTCCTATTTAGCTGCCTTTTCTGCCTCCCCCCCCCCCCCCCCCGAGATTCTTTTTAGCAATTCAGCTTGCTGCCTTCTGTCATTCTCCCAGAGAGTTGTCAGGACAGTGGCCAGCTGGCAAACTGCCTTCTCTAAGCTCTTAGCATGTCATATTGCAGCATCTTTCTTCTTCACAAGGGGTAGTTCAGGTGCAGAGGAAGACAGAGGACTAAAAGAGATGGCAACAGAATCAAGAATAGTGCTTCAAATTCTACACAAAATAGTAAAGGGAGTGAAGCAGCAATAAAATAGCTTCTGTAAGGTGACTCTAGCATGCATGCTCATCAAGGAGTAACCTCCACCATCTTAAAAATAAAAATTTGGTGACTGAAAGGATTACTTAAGGGCAGAAAGATCTCAAAAAGTGACCTGAATGTGTTTCTGTCTTCACCTCTGTTGACTTCAAAGACAAAAGTAGTGTTATTAATCCATAATGTGGTTGCAATTAAATATTTTGCCTTTTAAAATTTCATCTGAGATGCTGATTGCTGCCTTTCTCCACACTGCTGGTTGGCTGTGTGCAGAGCACCACTGAAGAAAGCACCAGCAGCATAGTTAGGGATATGGAAACCTTTGAGTAAGGTCAGATGGAGTCTGTACTGACTTCTTGGTTTACAGTGTGAAGAAGTCACACTGCAAAGTCACCTGTCCCCAAGGCAGTGTCATTCCTCCCCTATTTTAAATGCTAATTATTCTCCAAGTTCCATGAATGCAATGCTGCTTTTTGGCAGGAAACTCTTTCTCCACCTGCTAGTTAACCTGTAGTTACATATGTGGGATGTAAGTATTTCATTGATGCTTTAAAACTCAAGTTACTCATTACTCATCCAAATTTTTCAGCTATTGCTCTTTTCAAATTGGTCTAAACATTAAGTTGAAGCCTACAGCTAACCATCCAAACAAGTATTTTGACTGTACTGTTAACTGTGTGCTTCCTAATTCACACATGAAAAAAAAGTAATTTACTACTCCATAGCTCTCAGCTGCCCTGGAGTTAGCAGAGCCTGTGTTGGCTTGTGGCTATTGAAACCAATATTGTCTTGTTTTCCTGACCCCTTTACACATAAAAAAGATTGACATGGCAGAGTAATAGAAAGTGTATTGCATTAGGGTTTAGTATTAAAGATAAACAACACAAATGAAACTGAAAGCATATGGCATTCCTTGCCTTCTGTGCCAGCTGATGAGCAATACATTTTGTATTATGATCCACTTTGGAGGCTTTAAACCATTAAAACCTTGCTGCTTTGTTTTGCATGCTTGGAAGTTGCCAGTTAAACCAACTGGAGTAGCCTAATTTAGCTGATTGTGTGACTGATGTGTCAGAGCTCTGGCTTGGAAATTTCTAGGCTGGAAGTGAAAAAATGGACAGAATGGATTGAATACAGCAGATTGTACATTGTAACAGCACCTTAAAGATGGAACACTGGAGATGGAACCAAAACATGAATTGTCAAAAACATATCATGGAAATAGAGGAAAACAATGAATAATTCTTACATGCAAGGAATACATTCAAGGCCTCACCAAAAAAAAGCAGCATTTCCTATGGTTATCTAATGGAACTATTCAATATATCATAGCATTTGCTATGGAAATTGAGATGAACTGTTAACCTTGGTATATCAAACAAGGTAACTTCAGAAAACTCTACCCTTCCATCCAATGTCTACTGCAAGATTTGTGCTAAGATTGCAGTGTTTTTCCTCAGCTGAAACCAACAATTTGACACGTTCACAGGGATGGCACTAGAATGGCTGTAATTGCTTGGTACAGTCATGTTGTGCAGGTAAAATAACTGAATTGGAACAACACCAGAAAGAAACGTCATTCAAAGATCTTATTGAGAAAATGATTACATATTCTTTCCTGAAATTTTCCCAGTTCACCCTTATCCAGATAGTATGATCTGTTGATTGGTTGTTTTTTGGCTACCATCCTCTCTGGCATAGTGATGAAATGAAAAAACCAACCTAGAGATTCCCACAAAGACAATTTTCTGTGGTCTCTGTGTTTGGAGAGCACTATCTGCAGCACATCCACCCTTGGCTCCTATCACATTATTTTAAAGCTAGAAAATATGATCACCTAGAAACTCCTTTTCAGCATTCAGGTATTGATTCTGCTTCTTAATGAAGTATTTGTTAATCACAGACTCGTAGAGGTCACAGAAATGTTAGCTCAAACCACACCTTTCTTTTGAACTCCTTGGAAATATTTGATCACTTCGGTTATGAAATAAAATCAACATTCTCTGGGGCATTATTTATCTACTTCCATTTACATCCTCCCTATTTTGCATCAGCCTTTTTCTCCCAGAGATCCAGATGTATTTAGACAGGTCTGGCATAGTGTGAGACAGTGTGTTCATGTTTATTTGAGACTTGAAAGAGGAGCAAAGGCAATACCTCTTTACATATTTTCTTTCAACTTTTCCTGTGATGAAACGTGTTCTGTCAGTGAGTGATAGCCTGATGGAAGGCTCAGCTCTTGCTGCTGTGAAATTGCTGTCGTGCTGTCTAGATGGAGGAGGGTGCCTCACAAAGCTAATGACTCTGTAGTGGTGGCAGGGCAGGTTCTGGAGAGGCTGGTGGGGTGAAAAGGAATTAGCAGGATTTCTGGAAGCCAGGAGGGGTGTGACTGTACTGTCTCCTGCCTGACAGAGCCTTCACTGCATCTCCTCCTAACGTCCTCATACCAGTCCAGACAATCTGATCTCTGCAGGGCTCTGCTACCTCTTCTGGGGACTCCTCATGCAGTGCTGGAGGTGAAATGTGCTGCTGGTTTAAGACTGAGCCCTAACCAGTGCCCCCCAGTGAAGGTGCCAGGCACCCTTGTTTAGTCTCTCCTCACCCATCTAGACTGTTCCGTAGTAACTTCATGACAGCAAACTGAGCTTTCTTTTCTGCTAATTAGACCAAAATATTTAACTATACTGATATTTATGATAATGCAAATGATTTCATGATTTCTTTCTTATTCTCAGTCACTTAAATAATTAGATTTATTTTTTTTTTGCATCCAAATTCACTAAAATCAGTGATGTAGAAAAGCAGAGGAGGGTTTTTACTGGGGCTCTCTCCTGCTCTACCTTCCACATTATCCCCAAAATAATTTGCTAAGTGGCAGCAGTTTGGCCATCCACATAAGCGATTTGCTTCTCAGAAGTTGCTAAATGACAAGATTTTTGGATAGCCAGATCATAGGAAATCTTATGGAATTGGAATATTGAAGCTAAATCAAGAAAAATAAACCAGTTACAAATAGTGCCAAAGTAGATAAACTGTTGCTCACCAGTACCAACTTTTCTGTTTCACTCAGCATCTTTCTGAATAAATCTTATTTAGAAAGTTGAGCAGCAGAATAAATCGGTGCATTCATGTTCAGTTTGCATGTCTATGTAAATCCAATACCTTAATAAAACTCAGTTATTGATTATTACATTTCTGATTTTGCCTCAAGGCTCTTTTACACAATTATGGCAAATAAACAAAACATAAAAGAGTTTTCCAGTGGAGAATTATCTAAAAAATGAATAGATAACAAAACTGAGTTAAATGTGTATTATCCAACTCTAAATCTAACAGAGAGATTTAGCAAGTCGAATGGTTTGTGGAAGTTAAACTGTTTAGAAAGCTGCCCTGAAAGCATGGAAATGGGAAACTGTGTACTATAAGTAAAAGATAATAAGAATGTATATTTGGGTGATGAGCCTGACAAATTCAGGGTAACTAAACACTCCTACCAGTTGACAATTCTAACTGAAGGGCTTTGCCTTCCACTCCAAACAACCACAAACTTGGAAAGGGTCTAGGATTTAGCTCTAGTTTCTACTGCTCAAGTTTCTCTCTGGAGTTTTCTGTTGAGCCACCATGATATTTTGTTTATGGTGCTTCCTAAGTAAGAGGGGCTCTCTGGTGAAGATTTCTTAATCACTGGGCATTTTTGCCTGGACATAGATACATGGTAATAGGCAAAACAGTACTTTCTCAGAAATGAGTATTGAAATGCTCTCTGAGTTATAGATCCCATGCATTCAAATACAGCCTCTTACTAATCAATTCCTAACAGTGGTGATTCTGGAGAAGTGTAAAAGAAAAATAGTCTCTAGTGTTGTCACTAATTAGCAGGCAACAATAAAGTGACTATATGATGCTACTGCTGGTGAGGTCTTAAATATTTAAGCACATTTTTCATTTCTGAGTGATTATCATGGCCAAAGCATCACTGCATGTTTTATTATGCTTCTGTCTAACATGGTTTTCTACTGTAGATTCTGTAGTGAGAAGCATGATGAGAATTTAATGCAACAAGTCGATACAGCAAAGGATTTTCTTCCTGAAGTAGCTGAGTTAGAAAACCTTGTGATGAAATAGTGAATATATTTCCTGTTGAAATAATGAGATACCTCATTATTTATTTGACCTTTCAAAAATCTAGTTATTTAAAATTTAATGTAAACTTTAAGAGATGTACTCATATATGGAAAATATAATGAGATCTAGTAATAACTCTAAAACTCAAGGGAACTTTTTAAGTATAGAACATACCTCTCAAACCCCAATAACCTTTAAAACTTGAAGAAACATCTTAAGTGAGCACACTAAAATTATTGCTGTGAGGTTTGGAGGGGGTGACAGCTGAAGTGCACTTGATATTAATTTGTTTGTGCATGCAGATTTGGGAAACAAAAAACCCACATCGTCAAAATGTTTTGAAAGTTCATTGTATGAAACCTTTAAGGCTTTTTCAGTAGTTTAGGTTTGGATTGATGAAGAAATGATTGAATCTAATCTGCTGCAGGACTTCTCTTAGGCCATGGAGACAGAATTGTCATTCCATGTCCTCTTTGTGCTGGATGCACACTTTCAACTATACCCTGCTTTTCAGATGAATGACAACATTTATGGCTCTTTAGGAGTACTAGAAGAGAGTTTGGGGCTGTCAGAACAAGATGTGTTGTTCAATCAGACATTCCCTATCTCCTCCAATGAAAAAGCAGTTTTCTGTCTCCTTACTGAAGTTGTCCTTAAGGCTGAATGCTGGCCCTGGCACATCCTATTTTAAACTGTGAAAAATGGAAACATCAGGTGGTATTCTTTTGGGCAATTCCACTGATGCCATGTGAGTAGCCTAATTTCTAAATTAGGTCAGAATTAAATGCTACTGTGAGCCTTATTCTTCTGTTGCAATTTACTGCTTTAAATATGTATGTGTATTGTTTATGTGTATTGACTTCATCCCTTGGAAGGACTGGTATGATTTTTCCACACCAGGTGAAAGGATGTTTTCCTGCCCCAGGAAAAAACTTTCCTCAATTTCCTCTTGAAATTAGATTTCAAGACAGATTTAGTCAGTTACAGAACATGCCACACTCATTGCTTTCTGGGTCTGGGAAACATCTTCATGAACTATGGTAGATTATCCCTGAGAGCATAAGCTTTAAAACTTGTTTTACTTGTGCACTGGCTGTCCAGTGAGATGGGAGAGTCTCAGTATACCTCAGCTATATCCACTTCAGTGCTTCCTCAGCCAATAGCTTTAACTAATTATTATATTTACCCCATTAAAATATACTACTTGATTGAGCTGCCACCCTTTTTCTCTTGCCAAGTCACATTTACATTTCTGAACCATTATAAAAAGATCTATACTCTGTATTAAGACTTTATAATCCAAAACTGTATGGAATTCCCATAATATGTTCGTCCCCTCCTCTGTAACGAGCATAACTTAAACCTCCTGTTGGGAAAGTTCTGACCTTCAAACTTTGTTGGCTGAGATCTTGTTCTCTTCTCCATAGTGTGCAACTCATGGTGTGTCTCATCTCTAATAATTTTATCTATTATTGCTAATATTAAAATTCTCAAACATCTGTTGTTGTTTTTACAGCATAAGCCCTATGTAAATATAAAATGAGAGGTAATATGACAGCCCTAAACTTCACTAAAGGAGGGAACACTTGTGGTTTGCTTACCTATTGGGCATCACTCTTTCCCAGCTTGTCCTCTGCTTCCTTAGAATCTGAATGGTCCAATGCTCTTCATGCTGGCACTGAGCTGGAAAAGCTGGAGGCAGAGTGGTGTAAGCCAGGAGGTGCTGCTTGATGTGCCCACAACAGCCAGATGGCCTTTAGGAGAGTTACCCTCTGAGCTTTCCAGCTGCTGGAGCAGCTTGTGGAAGGTCAGAAGGGAGGCAGCTCTCGCAGGGACTGCTCTCACCATCACCCATCCTCTGCCAGCAGGCATCACCAGGAATGTGCCTCTGCTGCACGGGCTGTGTAGGCTCTGCCTGGTGCCTGGGCAGGCTGCTGGGCTGGATTGTGACAGGGTAGAAAGGGCCTCCAAACCCCAGCTAATTTTAGTGCAACTGAATTGAGCAAACAGGTGCCAAGAAACTGTGCTGCAGAGGAGAGTCATCACAGAATGGCTGGAGATGGAAGGGACCTTAAAGATCATCTCATTCCAAACCTCCTGCCATGGGCAGGGACATCTCTCACTAGAGCAGGTTGCTCAGAGCCTCATCCAACCTGGGCTTAAACACATCCAGGGATGAGGCATCCAAAACTTCTCCATGCGACCCATTCCAGTGTTTCACCACCCTCACAAGTCAGGAACTTCTTCCTAACACCTAATCTAAACCTACCCGCTCTAGTTTAAAACCATTGCCCCTTGGCCTCTCACCACCCGCCCTTAGCAAAAGGCCCTCCCAGTTTCCTGAAACCCCCTTCAGATACTGGAAGGTGCTCTAAGGTCTCCCTGGAGCTTCTCTTCTCCAGGCTGTCATATTGATTCATTTAGCTGCAGGTATGCACTCTTAGAAATCACTTCTTAGTAATTAGTCTGCTAAAACCAGGCAGTTGATTAGTAAAATTTCAAGTAAATAGCTTTTTGAACATAGCTGCTCTATGAGTGAGACCACTGTGTCCTCTGGGAAGCCTGATCAAAACATTTCTACAGCAGTTTCCATTTCAGATGATGTAGCTAATTTAGTTTGCTGCCTTTTTAATTTATTTTTTTCCCCTCCCCTTTAGAATAAACCACGATGGAAACCATGTTCCACTCCCCCTCTGCTTCTCTGTCCTTTTAGCCAATAGTCTCTGGCCCTACTTGTTTGTTCATAAGGAAATATCTTCATTATCCCTATATTATGCTGCCTAAGTTTCCTCTTACAGAGGATATAGACTTCTATGTTATGGATTTTCTCTACTACTTTAATCAGGAAAAATACTGTAATCAGAGGCATATTAGCCCTTGTACTGTCTATTTTCCATCAGTAAAATATCACTGAACAGTGGACTATTAATACCTATTAACTTCCTGACAAGGAGGGATGACTTGGTGTTGGTTATATTGCACTGCTCACAAAGACTAATCTTTACATCTAGATATTCACTGAAGAGTCCATTAACTGAGAAATTTGTTTTGACTTTCTTTGTGAGCCTGCAGAGAGAGATATTTATATAATGAGGATCCTGTTGCAATTTAATATTTTATAATTTCTGTTGTTTAAAAGGAATGGAGGGTTTTTTTTCTGGTTTAGTGTTACACTTTTAGATGATCTTGTTTCATTATCCATGCCCAATTCTTCACAAAATGGAATAGCTGAAAACTGATCTGGAGTTTGAGAAATTCTTAAGGGGATTTTCTGCTGCTCTGTCTGGTGCATCTACTGGTCGCTCACACTGGCTGAAAGGGAGGGAGGAGGAACCTACAGTGCAGGTAGGTGAGAGGGAAGAACAATCAGACCAGCATCAGGGGTGAGCCTGTTCAGGAAGCTTACTGAGCAAAAAGCACAGAACTGAGAGAGGATGAGGAATGGGGAGGAAGGATGAGAGAACCCAGAATTTAGACTGACTTAGATCTTTGTGTAACTGCATCCTTGTAACTGCTCAAAATAGGAGAGAAGAGGAAATGCTGCATCAGCTTTAGTTAGTCAAAACTTCCATCTCTCCAAATGTCTGGCAGTTGGGATATCTTCCCTCTGCCTTTTTCACAGTGCTTGGTTAGCTCAGGTTGCAGTAAAAAGTCTCTGTTAAACTGGTACCTGCTTTGGAGCTTATTTGGCAGCAGGGCTGAGGTGCAGTTACTGGAATGTAGTGGTGTGTACATTGATGGGTGAATATATGGGGATGCCAAAGAAAGGGGAAAAAAAATTCCTCCAATGTATGTTTGTCCTCTGCACTGGATTTGGAGGGGTTTTTTTCTTCTCCAGATGAGACTGATTTATTAAGTAAAAATGTAAGACAAAGATGAGTGTGTATAGAAGCAAAAGATGTTCATTAGAAAAGGAAAAAAGTCTGCTCCAGGTAGTTTAAAATAATTGGAGAGATAGGTTTGTTTAGGAAACATTCTTCTAACAATTTTACATCTAATAACTGTAAAGTCAATCATTAGATGCAATAAAAGCTCTGGGAATGGTTTCAAAATGAATGAAGGATGCAATGAGAATTCAAAAATAAATAGTATTTTGTCAGGGCATGTTAAAAAATATTTTATATATAATGACTAGTTTACCTTAATTACATCAAAATATAAATCGTTCAAATTAGTGTCTATTTGAGTGGAAAATAATTGCATTTTAAATTTCATTGGAGAGACCTGGCAAACAAAATGGTAATTAAAAGCAATTATCATATAAACAAAAAGCATCAAAGCCTATACACTATGGATTTTTTATTCCTGGTGTTGAAAGGAAGCTAAGCAGAGCAATGATTGAGATTTATCCTAGATTAGCAGAAATGGGACTGAAAATTAAAAATGCATGTACCATAACTTCAGTATAAAGCTGGGGTAGAGACCACAATGTCAGTGGCCAGGGGAATTCCCCAAGGCATGGTACAGACCATGCATTGTTGTGGTAAGGTTTGAATAATTATTTTCCAACAAATTAAGTAATTGTTCTCTAGTAGTGCCTGTATAATGCAATCTTTTAGTCTTGTATTTCACTGGATTTTAATTGTGGCCACAGTTTTTGTTCCCTTTTCCTAAGTTTTTCAGTTTATATTCTTGTATTTTCCTTTTTTATTTACTTCAGAAGCAAACCCCCCATAAAACCAGGGCTATTCTGTACATGCAGAAAGGTACTAACCAGTAGCCCTTGCAGGATTCAATATTTTCATGGAATTCTCAACCCTTCCTTTCATGCACAGAAGAGCTTTGCACATATAATAAAGGTCAAGACCTGTGTTCTGATTATCCCATTTATTTATCTATTTATTTGGTAGTTAATCCATTTAGAGATGATCCATAAAGAGATGCCTGATAGCTTTGAGTGAGATTAGGATATTGAGTTTTCTTTTCTATGTGTGTATATACTGATATATGGACTTCCTACCTTGACACAGTGTCTTGAAGTGTCTGGTCTGTGGAAAAGACTAAAGAAGGTTTTTCTTACTTCATGTTATAAATGGGAAAGTGATGCAAAAGGCTCTGGTAAAGGTCATGTCAGAACTAGGAATGCAAGATCAATTGTTTTTAATGCCATTCTAACCAGTACATTGACAAGTAGCTTTCTTTCAGGCCAGTGACTTTCCAACCCAAACACCTTTCAGAAATGGCTTGATGCTGGTTCCAGAATTCAGCATTTTGCTGCCACTGGAGGAGCCCTCAATGAACTCCTGAAGCCCCTGTGTGCAGGGCAAGTGGCAGCTTCCTTACGAAGAAAAGAAATGCCTTTAGTATGTTGAATAAACTGAGAAAAGATTTGTGTCCAGCTAGATCAAGCTTTCCTCACCAGGAATCTCTTTTTCTCTCTCACCTTCAACAGAAACGTGGGGGAGTTTGGGTCACATCATTTGAGAGCTGAAGGACACCCAGCTGAAAATTCTGTGGTAAGTTCAAGTTTTGCTCACTTACTGGTTTTACCACTTAGAGCTGGCAAGGCACAGCCAGTACATCCCACAAAACGGGTACTTCTCCACATTCCAGCCTGAGTAAGATTTTTCTCCTGAATTAATGATCTACAAATCTTTCACATCTGTGTTCAGCTATAAAGGTTGCTAATTTTTAATGCTCAGTGATGTCTGATTTTTTTTCATGAGCTGGATCCAGTTTCTGTGGGGCTGGTATCAGCTTTTGCCTGGAGAACACGGAATGTTTTTATTTTTGTTGAGTCTGATGACTCTTATTGATTTGATGTCCTCTGGAAATCTCTTCAGAGGAAAACTCTCCCCTTACAGAGGTAGATTAACCAGTTGACCTTTAAGCACCACATGAAAAGCAACTCTCCTTTAAATGCAAAAATGTCACCTGGTAATAAAAGGGACTTCTTAATGTGTTTGGGAGAAAGCTGAAGTTTTCCTTAGGATTGTGCTAGAGCTTCACTCTATATTCTGCAGCTTGCCTTGTGGCAGATTGTTTCATTATCCAGCAGTATCATTAATCTTTTTTATTATCACCTTAAAAATAAACAAACAATGATTTTGTTGTGTTTGACACAAGTAGTGCATTTTAATTTTGTAGGCTTGTATTATTGACTTAGAAAAAAAAATACCCTGCAACATTTCAGCTTGAAATCCTGACTCACAAAGATGTAAATGCTCTTCAGAGGTGTGGAAATGGCAGCTGCTCTGCAGATTAAAGTGTCTGCTTTTTATCTCTTCCACGTGGAGCTTAGCAGTAACTAGGAAAGTTAATATTAATTAATGTGAGCGATAATTATTTCTTATTTATTTTGCTTTCAGAAAAATAAACAGGTTGTTCTGTGGGCCATATAAAAGTAGGTCTCTTTAAGGAACCAGAGGTGTAGTCCTGAGTCATATGGTGGATTTAATTTCAGTAATAATACTGGAAGTTCAGTTGTTTTGATTTTCTACCTCTGTGGTTTATTTCTTTATTTTATAACTTAGCAGAATTTTGGTTTATTTTTGTCTAACAGTTAAAGGCAACAGTAGTAATGATAATGGATTCATTCAGGCTTATTGATGGGGTTTAGATAGAATTTTAAATGGGATTTTCTTAATTCTAGTGTATGGAAACATGAACTGATGGCAAGTTGTTGGCATTTATTTAGTGTTTTGGTTTGAAATTAACAGAAGAATTGTATATTTATGAAGGGGATATGTGAGAACTGGGGGTGTCTGCATTAAACTGATGGACACTGGAATAAAGTTTTATTTCATTGGCATTCAGAAACAAGGAGACATTGCAGTCCTACAACTCTGGTTTTCTGTGGCTCTTCTATTCTGCCTTTTTTCTGTTGGTGTACTTCATACATGATAAACTGATATAGGCAAGTAAGAAACAGTCATTTAAAATATATGGGCTCAAAACACCAAAATGACTCAAGAAACAACAGGTACAACAAAAAATCCTAGTGACTATTACTTAATTTGGAGAGTTGCAACTCCTTTTATTTTTTTCTTGGCCTAGATTCATTAAACACTGGTAGCATGTTGATAAATTCTGTGCTATTGTAAATTATTATAACTTGAAGGTTACTTATTTAGCAGATTTTTTTTTCATAGCAGATAGGGGTTTTTTTCTTCTTCTTGCCTGAAAATGAAGTATTTACAGAACAATGTGTATGTATAATAAATGCATTTATTTTAAACTAGCTTTCTTAAAGTGTCTTCCTATTTTTAGCTCTGCTCAAATATGATGACTAAAGAAAAGAGGTTCTGGAGACTGGATTTCTGTAAGAGCTCAGGGCAAAAGCATCATATTTTCTTGCTCTTCATTGGATTTCATCCAAAGCCAATTCTGTTTAATCTGCCTGCTGCTGCTCTGGAAGTGACATCTGTTCAAATTTACAATCTTTATCATGGCTGACATGTTGTTTGTGTGTCTGTTTACCCCAAGCCCTTGTTCCAACTGCCTCTTGCAGATAATTTGTGATTTTTTTCTTTCAGTCTATCACAGGTTGCTAGGCATTGAATTGCTGCATATGGAGCTTTGCTATTATTTTTTATTTCTTTTCTTCAGCTTTGCAATTATGTTTTGAAGGAGAAATGAGAAGTCTAGATGCAATGTGTGTATCAAGAAATATACTGAAGAAGGGTAGATGAGAAGTGAAGGGGTGTGGGGGATGTGACACATGGGAAATACATATATAGAATAACCTGTTAAGGAATACAGTAAAGTGTGGGCTCATATCTATAAATCTCTTTTGTTAAAATAAATATTGCTTTGTAATTTTAGCTACAGAAGCAGACTTAGGCCCAACAACTAAATCCAGATGGTATTTTTCTGATGTGGGTTTAATATTCATTTATATGTAGATAAAATATTTTGTACTGTAAGAATTAAAAAAAAATATTTCTATCTTGAAAGCTGAGAGCCTTTGAATAACAACTTGAACATTCCTTAAGTTTTGACTAAATGTAGGTTTGCATCTTCACATTTTCCCCAAGGATTTGTAAACAATTGCTGTTTAAAATAAAAATCGAGTAGGAGATTCTCTTTTGGTGACCCCAGGAGTGAGATTTAAGATGAGACTTATGAATAGATTACTAGAACTGTCATCTTTAGGTACATGAGGACCTAAAGAATACATATTATATAATATTGGAGCAAGAATACATAATGAATACATGGAGAAAGATTCAAATATCTTCCATTATTGGTCTTTGGTGCTCTAAATATGATCCCATTAACATTTCCCACATCTTAAAACAGCAAGCTCTTCAGTTGAGTTAGTTATTTTTCTTTTTATTCTGATTTCTTTGTGTGCATAACCAGGACAGCTACAATATGTTGCATAGATGGCGAATTTATCATTATTTAATTGTAAATAATTTTGAAAAAGAAAACTGTGCTATCTTTTCTGAAGAGAAATAATCCAAAATAACTTGTCCTACTGCCCTAGAGCTTCAGTGAACCCAGTCTTAATGGAAAAACAGGGTCCTAATTATTGCTAAGAGATGGGCCCTAGGTTCATTGACTCTCTCTCATTGGCTCTGGGGGTGTCCTGCTAGGCTCCAGGCAGGAGCTGACACAGCTCTGAGCCCAGCGGGCACAGCAGCAGGACCCCCTGGGTCTCCTGCCTTGCTTCTACTGGATGGCAGGAGACTACTTCAAAGAGACAGCAACAATAGTATGGTTTTTAATATATTTTTTCCATATAAACTGTTCTTGCCAATGTGTTCTCCTCCAGTGCTGCTATTCCTTCTGCCTGCTTAAAACAGTGTTCATGTAATACACCTCTGTCACAGAGGAAACCAGTTTTTATCTTAATCACTTCTCAGATTTCAATCTTTGTTTTATGATTTGCACAGAAATTCTATTGCTTGCTATGGTTGGATTCTTGCCTTTATTTCTGTGTAGTAGTTGCAGTCTGTTAGTGTGAAATGAGAACATCCTTCAGATGCATTGATGAAAATCACTGTTGCCTCTGACAATTTCTGTCTACTTTTTCTGGTAATAAACTCTCCATACCTAGACCTGTGGCAGAGAAAGTTCCTACATTCATTATGCTGACATCTTCCTAAGATCTTAAGGAACACAAGTAGCACGTTGCTCTAATGCAAAGGTGTTTCTGAACATGTTGTGAAGCTCTTCCATCAGAGCTGTTCCTGTGGAGAACTCCTGTGGAGTGCTTCCATTTCCAAAAGAAATTAAATACAGGGAGCACAAATGTGCTTCCATGGTTATCTTAGAACAGTTTGTGTGGATAACATGCTCACCTAAATTCAGGCATGCACTAGTGAATACTGTGTCCTACAGATCAGTTATCAGCTGGCACTGAAGATAGATAATCAAGCTATATAAATGACAATTCAAATTTATCTTTTACTTTGGTCTGTTATTTTCCCATTGATACAGGTTTTTCTTTTTGGGTTTTGTTGTTGTTGCAAATCCACGACTGTTTTGCTAGTAATAATACATCATTCCACCTCAGAATAATTTGAGGTGAGGTCATTATTTGCTGATTTTTCTCTTTTCATCTATCTTTGTACATTTTTATATATGCTCATGATCATGACAGTTGAATTCTTGCCACATGCCACTCCTTGCAAGCTTCACCCAATTTATCTTACCTAACAGTGAGATGTTTGGGGTTTTCCCTTTTACTATAAATTTATTTTAGCATATATATTCTGTCTTTTGAGTGCTCAGCAGAGGATGGATGTCAAATCCTTACAAGAGCAGTGTGCATCAGCTAATGAATTGTTGATGTTTATACAGTCTGACTATTTGATGGATTATACTATGTGAGAATTTACTCTTTCATAAGTAAGATTTGAAGAACTTGATGAAAGCAGAGGTTGTGTTCATCCCCTATTGTTCTATTTACATTTCCAAAACACTAAAATAACTAAATAATGCAATTCTGATTATTACAGCTGTCTGGAAAGTATCCAGCCTTGTTTGGGGCTGTTTTAACAGACACCAGTGAGTAAGACAGAGCTCAGCTTGCTGTCTGACTTCACTTGGTATTAGAACCATCAAATGATAGAATTGTTCAGGTTGGAGGAGACCTTTAAGACCACCAAGTCCAACCATTAACCCAGCACTGCCAGGTCACCAGCAAACCACCTCCCTAAGTGTCACATCTTACATGTCTCTTAAATCCCTCCAGGGATGGGGACTCTAGAACCTTCCCCAGCTTTGTTGCTCTTCTCTGGACACTCTCCAGCCCCAAAATGTCCTTGTAGTGAGGGGCTCCTTTCAGAAGCTAGATGGGTTTGCAGCAGAGTTGTGTTTGATGTTAGTTTGCTTTTATTTTTCCTTTGTTTTGTTTCCCGGAGCATGTTTTTAATAGCCCAAATATAAAGATTTCCATCCAGAACAACTCCTTCAAGTCAGCAAGTAACCATCAACAAACCTGTCAAACTGAAATGAAAACATTGAGACTTGATACCTTCTTGTAACATATTTATCTCTTTTTCTCCTAAAATGACTATTTACCTAGCAGTTTATCAAGAAACAATACTGAATGTCTGGCTTTATGAAAGAAGTGTGGGGGTTTTTTAGCATGCTTCGATTAGAGAAATACACAGACATCTATTTTTTCTGCTGCTTCAAAAACCTGCTGCCTGTACACTTAATGAACTCCTATGTTATCAATATATGGATTTAATTAGTTTCTCTCTTTTTGCATGGCAAGGGTTTGTACCGTGTCTGCAAGTTATATTCCTCAATTATTCTTCTTACTCTTTTTATTATTTTTCCAAAATGAGGTGTAGCAGAGGAGGACAGCATTGGCAAGTGGATGCATTATACAGCAGAGAAAACCTGAATGCAAACCAGATATATACATATCCATGGCAGTTACTCATTTTTGCTCCTCCTCCTGCTATATGTTGTGCTTTATGACATATATAAGAGTATTTTGTCTTTTAAGTTGGCACTCAGACTAGACTGAATGTATATATTATTATGCAGCATGAGATGGGTAGATTTTTATCCTATAGTTACAGCATATTATATCAGTGTTCCTCTCTTACCAATTAAAAGGGAACTCTTCCTATCAGAACTTCCAGATGAGCTGCTTGTGGGGTACAAACCAAAGCTGACATCTTCAATGTTGCTTTTGTAGTGCAGAAAAAGAAATGTGTCTTGATTGTTCCATGATATTTGAGAGAAAATTCTGGATCATCTTGCCTTCAGCACTCAGGTGGGGTCAAAGAGAGCTGGTAGAAAAAAGTTGCAAGTTTACTAAGTAAAACTTTTTCCCCCCCATTATTATCAATACAGAACTCTTGGTGAGTTGTAATAACCTCAGCACCCCACCAATAATATGATAAATTTATGATCAGAAGATATGTAAAATAAGTATATTTGAAGTAATGACTTGTTTCAAAGTGTTGCTTATCTTTTGTTTTCTGGCTGTACCTGGGGTACTGCTGTTCCCAGCTCTGTGCAGAAGGGTAATTAACTAGATCCTCAGGAAAATGCAGCTTTAGGATTCTGTCTTGACGTGTTTGACTTCCTTAACAATAAAACAATAAGCTGTTGGCATAAAAGGAATGCAAATATCTCACATTAAATCGGCTGTGCTCCTGTCACCAGCACTCCAGAAACGGCAAGAGATTCCCCTTGGCCTAAAGCAACCTGCTGCCATCAGGTCTTTCCACAGCTCCACTGAGCAGCCGAGGGGGGACAAGCTCAGTTAACCACTGATGACAAACATTCCAAGGAAAAAACACAAAACTACTTTTCAAGCCTTAAGAGGCACTCAGTGCCTCCCTTGGCTGTGGAGCAATTGCTTGGCAGGGCAGCTCGGGGTGATCAGAGCATAAGGGGACACTCAGCACTGCTCTTACCAGCACGAGGCTTGATGTGGTGATACCACACTTAAAAATTGTTGCCTATTCATTATACCAAATAACCTTTCCATCTGTTGGTTGTTGGTTTTGGGCTGTTTTGTTTTCAAAACAATATTCTAATGAGAGTAATTGCATGGAATGTCTCCTGTATTAGGGCATTGTAATGGAAGGTCAACATGAGGAATAACAGTTATAGTATTTCTAGAAGAAATAGAACCAGACTTGTTCTGTCACATGTTTTCAGTGACCACATGATGTCAACTACCTTGGCAAGACACAGTTAGCTTCTGCTGTTTTCTTACAGGTTCCACTGGCTTCTTTTTTATGGGATGTTTAGCTTTCAAGATTACAGGTAGTTGTTTTCATCTTATCTTTCTAAGCAGAGGGGAAATTGGAGCGGACATCTTTAATAACTTAACACGCAGTGAGGAAGCTGGGCACAGCAGAATATAAAAGAGCAATCTAAAATTCAGCATCTTAAGTGCCTGGAGCTTGAAAATGACTAAGGTGTTATAGCTTAATAATACCTTTTGGACTGAAAACAAGAGAGGAACAACAGCTCAGGATTTGTGATGGACTGTATTGCATTGTGGAGGATAGTCTGTTACTTACTCATTATAAAGCAGGCTGTACAGAAGTGAAAGTAGGCTTAAATTAGCATTTCTGGATTATTTAGGGTTTCCTTTATGACACTTGAAAGCAATAATTAAAAGGTTTTTTTCCAGTTATTATTTTTTCCTATCTCCTTTTCAAAAACCCAGTATTGAATGTTTAAAAAAGAAAAAGAGACACGTGTCTGTACAAACTGACATTACAGGAGTATCTGTAGCTAAGTGAAAATAGAAATTAATAGTTTCTCTTTTTTTTTTTTTTAATTTATATTATTTGTATCAAAATGATATGGTCAGCCCTGCCATCATCCAAGCTGATTCCTGAAGTAAAGCAGTTACAGTTTTGGGCAGCTCTTGCAGGGTGACCCAGTCTTAGACCGTGGTCTGATTGGCCTCCAACAGAGATAAGTTATAGAGAGCTAGAAAAGGTAGTTCCAACTACTGTAAAATCTGCTAAATCCTGTAGAGGAACTGAAAAAACTCAGATTTTGATGTTACATTTGTAAACTGTTTTGATCAAATAGTGAGGAAAAAGAATGCAAAACATAAAAACATTTAATTTTTCCAGGGAAAATGACACATTTTATTTCAGAAAGGCTGCAGTGTTCTGTTTCAACAGTTTTTAAATGGATCTTTGTTACTATTTGTTTGAAAGAAGCATTTATAAAAACTAAAAACTTTTAAAATAGCATCGCATTACAGAAATGTGCAACAAAACCTTGTACTAGAGATAGAAACATTGATTTTGGTCAATTTAATCAGTTCTGTGTTTTTAAACATCCACCAAGAGTAGCGTGTACTGTATGGATTTAATTAAATCTTCATTCTGTATTTATCTCCTGTCTGGCCCCAGCACTATTCACCCAGCTCTAGCCACTTGCACCATCTTTTATGTACTCACAGTTTAGAATCTCTGGTCTATAAAAGAGCAGTGTCCTTTAGGAAGATATTTTAAACTTTTGAACCAGTTGTACACCTTGGTTCCTAGGTCTGTAGAGCTGAGGATTCTCTCAGCCCCGTTTACTTTCTCAGCTGCAAACTAAAAGTGACTGGTTAGTAAACATTAATAGGGCTAGTTAATAATAAAGCTATTTTATTTCCAGTAAGATCTATAAGCTCTGTGCAACACTCAAAGATAACTCTGAGTGTCCTCATGGTGAGACATTTGTCAGGCATCTAATATTAGCCAGATTCTTAAAAAATGGGTGTTTAATTAATTTCATTCCATTTTAATACAAATAGCTGCAATAATAACTTGCTATTTCCACATCTGCCTCATTCTGTCCCTTGTTTGTTGTACAGAAATTTCTGTTATGAGGTACTTGGAGCAGAATATTTTGTTTTGTTTTTTAACTGTACTCAATCCAGTCTTTGCCTGTAAGAAAAAACTCCCTAAGCTACTGTAAAAAGGATACAGTGATATCCTGTAAATTAAGAAGGCAGTCTTACATGACCACATAAATCTTTACTACGTAGATATTTCCTCAGTTGTGTCCCTAAGACTTGGTTCACTTCAAACTTGATCTAAAATGTGAAAAGGATGCCAAAAATCCTTACTGGAATTCATCCTGTGTTAGAAAAACAGCACAGGTGAGCAATGCCTGCAGTTAAGAGTTTGTCTATAATTTACTTCATTATGTATTTAATGATAGTGGTGTTCAAAGGAAATGCTATCAAAGAAACTCATTTCTTATGCATGTATAAGTGAAGGAAGATGAGGTACAGAAATATCATGGGAAAAGGTTTGGAATGAGCTAGGAAAAAAAGTGAAAAACAGACTGAAAAAATAATTTTCCAGCCATTACTGAAATGAATAAATGTGAAGACCTTTTTTTCATTTAATATCAAACTGGATGAGTTTGTTAAACTTGCAGTATTTTTAAGTAGACACTTTCTAATAATGACATTAGATGAACTGAAAGAACTCTAGCCCTTTTAATCAGCTGTAAGAGCTGATACCTTAGCTAGCTCTAAAGATGTGCTGTAGAACTTCATAGCTTAATGAAGTTTAATTGATATTATTTTTATTCTTGTATATTAAAGGAATCTAAATCTAGCCTGACTTGAAGCATTTATGATGGAGGCACATGTTACTTTCCTAGCTGTCCACACAGTCTATTGAGGACTGGATGGGGGTCTACAGAGGGAGTTTTAGCTATGATTAGATGATCTGTAAAATCTCATTCACATCGAGGTGTCTGCCCAAGGCCTGGACTTAGATTCATAGAAACTGTGTTGACTCTTTCCATCATCCTAAGCAGAAGTTTATTAAGTCCTGAGATTATTATTAATTGTTAATCGATTTCAATTTTGCTTGATTAATTTCATTTTTCAGTAGGTTCTCTATTCTTCTCTTTCTTTTTCTTTGCAAATGTATTTTTAATTTGCAGTCTTATCGACCGTGTTAAACTGTCTTCATAGTATAAGCAGTTAATACCTCTCAGTTTCCTCAATAAATCAATCCCACCATCTACCCCACTTACTTCATATTACGTAGTCATTTGCTTTAGTTTAAACAACTGATTTCATTAACTGGAAGCCATTTGTCCTGTTCCCTGCTGCTGAGCAGCACAAAACAAAGGCAATCTGGACAGCCTTGTGTTGTCCAGAATCGTGGAGTTATCAAACTGTTGTGTCACAAACTGGAGTTTGCTGAGTCGTGACTGACATTTCTGACTCACACCTTTGGATGCTGCCATCTATCAGTGACTGAGAGGGATTTTTACCTACTTGGTTTCTAAAAGAGAAAACAGAGTCTGTGATGGTTTGTAAACCTTCATTTTCTCAACTACCAGTAGAGTAGCTGATTCCAAACAGAGAAACCTTTTGACTGTGCCAGTCTTCAAAGTAGCAGTTTTAGATCCCATCCAGCTCCTGGGTGACTTGGTCTAGGTGACCCTGCGCTGGCAGGGGGGTTGGATTAGATGATCCCTAGGTCCCTTCCAACCCCTAATATCTGTGAATCTGTGAATCCCCAGATCCCTTCCAACCTCTGACACTCTGTGATTCCGTAACTCAAAACTTGAATAAAAAAATGGAATATGTTGAGGAAAGCCACCAAAAATGGGGAATGCAGAAAGGCCCCAAACTTTCTCAGGGTGGTTTTTGTGCCTTGCCTTTCTGTTGAGCCATTTGTTGTCTCCTCATTCTGGGGCTCCACAGCCATGCTGGGAAGTGTTTGATTTGCCAGGTAAATAAAATAATTTGATATCCAACCTAAAATTAATGCTTCTACATGAGCATTATATTTCTGTCCAATGTCTTTACCCTACCATTGTTACAAATCACTGCAGCATCATCAGTGAAAGACCTTTTTTTTTTTCAGTTTGTCTCTTTTATGTCTGATTGCTTCACACAGCAACTAAGGAGAGGGAAATGTTTGGAGAGGAATGTGTTTGTAAAAATCACAAAATTTGGCAGAAAGTGTCAAGGGCAGATGTAGTGTTTGAAATTACTTTTAATTCTCTTTTTAACTGACTAGATGTAAATGTGCAAATGTCTCATTAAAGAAAAGCACAGTAAGTCGTTAGCAAAAAAAGCAGCAAAATCCAGATTCACTCACTCCTCCTGTTGTTTATTATGTTCTTGTTTGTCTTTGTCTTTCTTGTCATGATGAGAACAGAAATGAATGGCCTAATTAAAGCTGAAACTGTGTGAAGTTTCCAGGAATGAGTTTCCATACAATCTGTAATGTTGCTCGAGCTCTCTTAGCTAATGTAATAATATTTACCTCAGATAAAGGCTTTCTTTGGTTTTACTTTTTAACAGGATCTTACTGCAACTAATATGTGTTAAAGATGGTGTGTAACACTGGACTTCTGAAGCTTTAAGGCCTCCACTGCTTAGAAATTTCAGGTCAATTTTCAGACTTGTGGCTTATGGAGAAGGGAAAGAGTTTAGTTTGGGCCAGTGAATTAAATTTACTGCATCTTTAATGATGCATATACAATTTATTTTGAATCCTGAAGATAACAAACAATACAATGAAAAAAAATTACTTTTTTATGTGATGACTCGAGATAACTGGAAAAGGAGACTTTATGCTTGGAAAATTTCCCCTTCTCAATGACAATCCAAATCTGTCTAAAAGCATTCTGGCACAAAACTGATGGTAATATCACTGCAACTTTTACAGAGATTGATGGGAGGACTTAATAAAAAGAACACTCTAAAAAGCATAGTGCAGAGGAGAGAAGCAAGGTGGGAAGAAATCACATCATAATGTAGCAAAATATACAATGAAAATATGTAATAAAAAAAATTAAATATACAATGCTATGGGAATATTGTTTCTGACCATCTGATTTCTGAGTTTTGCTGTATGGAGAACTGCAGATACTTCTGCAAATTTAACTTTTCAGTATTTCTGGAAAACATTCTGTTATAATTTTTTTATTTCTTTTTTAGAAGATACAGTAATTAGAGGTTATTTCTGACTAATGATGAAGGGTAGATTACATCAGTAATGAAATATTAGCCAAAGGGGAGCAAACAATTTTCTTGCAGATCACCTCATTAGCTTGTTTCCAGAATCTGTTCACCAGAGTGAAATTGCAACATGTGACTAGTTGTAGTGACAAACATCTGGTGTCTTAGCTCCAAAAAGGCTTTGGGGAGTGGGTAAAGACAGATACTTCTTATTTAATCACGTTAAATGTAACCTGAGAGACATTTTTTGTCATCTGTGGTCTTGTCCTAATCTGCTCTTAGTTCTTAAAAATTACTTATGGGGTGAAGTTTCTCTTGTAAGCTGCATTGATCTTTCAGTAAATTAATGTTTTCCATTTGCTTTTCAATGATTTCAATGATAATGTGGCTGCTGCTCATCAAACAAAATCAGCCAGCCAGCCAAACTCATCTCTGTTCCAAAAAACAAACACCCTGGGGACTGAGTTCTTAAAAGGAAATATGGTGAGGATAATGTAGATGAGTAAAACTTAGCTCAAGTTTTAAACCCATTCTTAATTGCTGATGGTAAAAAGGAGGCAAATGGATAGATGATGGGTTTTCTGTGTGTGCAGGTAATCTGCTGGTTTCCAGTCCTGAACAAAGGGATGCATTCAGCTACTGGAATATGTTTCCACTAGCTCTCTGCAGTGACAACACGAGTTAATTGTGCCAACTGAACAGAATAAATGGCTTTAGCCAAAATAAAACAGTTTCCTAATCCCTAAATAAAATGTATGCCTAATACCTGGGAGCCCTGGTGTCCCTGTTACTAGTGAAGTGTTAGGACTCCTGGATGTCAGCAATTTGGTGGTGTTGGAAAAGTTGCAGGTGGATATTCACTCCTTTTGGAGAGCCCTCCAACATCTAATGGCATGGGAACCAGGTCAGGGCATGAAATCCCTCCAACTGTTCATCACAAAAAGGACAAAAAGGGTGTTTTTGTATGACAGGACTGAGGGAAAGCATCCTCTTTCTGGATCCTCTCCACACTCACATCTGGCATGACTTCTTACCTGGGGGCAAGCTGAAGGTATGTAATTGCTCTCTGACTCAGAGTCAAAAGGGATTCTTTCCAACCTCAGCTTTGGCGTGGAGGAAGCAAGAGGTGGGTTTGCCTGTGGAAGCTTCAATGGGGTGTTCCATTGAGCTCCTTTGTACCAGAGCACTCTGGCCCCAGGACAAGGTCTCCTCAGCCACGTTTCCCTGCTCCTCTGTAGGAATCAGTTTCTCTGGGTCTGTTTGCAAGAAGGATTTATCCTTATTGCTGTAGAGCATATCAAAACATCAATAGCAAATAGGTTTTTCTGGACTGGGGATTAGCAGTCTCTTCCCATATTTCTATTTATCAACAAATGTAAGGAAAACCATGTAGTTATTTTTTTTTCAATGTGATTTTCTGTTTATTTTCAGAATTACTTGAGGGAAAACCATGACGTTAGATTGCCTTTTTGTTGGATTTTTTTTAACATATGCTTCAGCATGAAATGAGAGTTTGTACTTAGCCCTTTTCTGGTGTGTTGGTATGTGTGTTTGTAACCATACTCAGTGGACTTGCCTAGTAAATGTTTATTTTTTATCACATGATCAAATACTTCACAAAATCTGAACAGGTTTGAAGGATATGAGAAGCCTTTCAAGCCTCCAAATTGCCTCTGTGAGGTTTAAAATTCCTCATACTTCATGTGAAGATCTTTAGATCAGTAGTAATATTAGAGCTAAATGGACATTGCTTTGCATCTACTTTTTTATTCCAGAAAACATATAAAGAAGCACTTGAATATTGGAAGCTAAAAAATAAGCAGCACATGAAGAGAATAAGAGTGTATCAAATATGCCATACTCAATTCTTCTTAGAAACTTTTTTCTTTTACTGGAACTCTTATTAGATTTTTAAACCTGCCTTTTATTTCTTGTCTTGAGAACTAGTTTGCAGCAAATGAAGTGGGATACACTCGGTTATATCCACTTGGCTTTTCTGAAATCTGCTCTAATTTTTAATTACATTTTCAATGGTTTCTTGATTTTGATTATTGGAAACTGTCAATTTATGAAGATTAAAATATATTCAATTTTACCAGCAATGCAGGCTGTGGAAAACTACTTGCAAATGTCAGTTTGGGTTATGTTCCTTCACAAGTCCTTTTTTTCTGATAAGTGCTATATCAGCTTCATGCACAAGAAGAAAAGATTGCATCCAGTCGTCCGTTAAGTTAATTACCAATATCTATGCCCAAGAGGAGCAGGATCTTCTTGGATATACCTCCATTCATTTTCTCCTATCAAGAAATGAGGTTTTGATGCAAAAACTCAAGGTTAGAATAATGACTTTAGGTATAGATCTCTAAATTGCTGAATGCTTTTATCTAGGAAAAGGGATTTATTATTAAATGTGTCAATATTATAAGATCCTGCTTTTCAGTTTAAAGTTGGATTAAGTACAGATGGTTGTTTGCCACACACTTTGTGTTAAGTGAAAGTGTGAAACTGAAAAGAGATTAAGTGTAGAGGAACTGCAAAGGTCTCTTTCAGCATTGTCTGTATTAATTTTTCACTGGAGCACAGCAATGTGTCCTGGCTGAAGTGACACAGAACCTCTCCCCAGACCTGCTAAACCTTGCAGGAGTGCTGGGTATTGTAACAAGAGGCATCTGTCTGGAATTCTGCCTGCAAACAATTCCATGCTGGACAGGTTTATCTGTCCTGAAGCAGGATGGGAACGTGCATACCCATTCTCAATCCTGCCCCATCCTTCCCTGCAACTAGTTGCAGTGCAATGTTTTTGGAAGCAGGTTCTTTCCCCTCTCAACTAGAACGTTTCTCAGTTTGAACTGATGTTCACCCAGAGCTGCCCCAGCTGTGACACCATCCTTCCCATGCCAAGACTCTTCCTGCCCTGCATTGTCTCCCTTAGCTTGGTTGGGGTTTGGTTTTTGTATTTAAGAGATTGGAAAGGGCTGGTTAGAAGGCCCAGGAGATCAATCCTGGTGCCAGGGAGATGTTAAACTGAAGCACTCCTCTCTGTCAGGTCACAAAACAAGTCTGCAACTCAGAGCCAGCTCACTCTGCTTCTCCTTGTGAATAATTCATCATTCTATCAAGAAAGTTGCTCCTACTCAGCTCATACTGAGTGGCAATACTGTATTACCTACAATTGGAGAGATGTCTAAGGAACACAGAAATGCAGGAGAAACATTTTTTCTTCTCTCCAGGTACAGTCAACAGCCTGTAGCCCTGGGGAATATTTGATCTGATGCAGCACCACAAAGCTTGTATTTGACTGGAGAGCAGCCTGTACCTCACAGTGCTGGATGTACTGCAGTGTACTTCTGATGTGATGTCTTTGAGAATAAGTCTTGCTGTTGCTAACTGAGGAGATCCAAGAAAGCAAGCTCTTTACTTCAAAGAAAACATGCTTATAAATCAACTGTAGTGTTAACAGCTACTATTAGTTAGAGGTATTGTCATTGTTATCAAGTTATTTCTATGCCTTTTGAGTCTAGTTTGGGATATGCTGGTGTTAACCACCTATCATGAAGTATTCCAGCAGGCAGAGATTTCACCTAAAATGAGGAGACAATTTGTGTCACAAGGAACACAGGAATCCTGTCGTTTGTTTAGTCCAAGCTGGGGTTTGTGCTGCAACTCCCTCCTGAGCACTCAGGTTTCTTTTTTCTGGACCCTAGGTGGGAAAGAAGAGGGAGTAGAAAGAAGTACCAATATTTGCTCCACATGTGGGGTTAAAAATGGCTCAGAAGCAAAGGCATAGATGCTTGAAAGTGCTTCATGTTTCCTACTGTCGACTAAGCTAAAAAAACCCATCAAGGAGTCAATCAAAAATGGAGATAAAGGAATATGTTTCCAAAGGTAGCAGATTTGGGAAGATCACTTGTATTTGGGGCATGTGTGGTGAACTAAATGTGATTATAATAGGATTGTAAGAAAGAAAACTACTTTAAAGATCAAGAAGTCTAAAAAGACTTGATTTTCAGCTCATTAAAATTCAATTAGACCACTTATCAGCAGAAAAATTTCAACTTGAGATCCTTGAGTAGTTGAAGTTATCCTTGAAATTCTGTGACATACAGCTGCTGATCTTCATTAGTCAGCTGATGGATTAATTAGCCAGGGCAACCCAACTGGATATTGTGACATTTTCAAACAGAACAAAAAAATCCCATGTAAGTGTCAGTAAAATCTGTAGTATTAAGGCTGAAGGAGAGTGGTGGTACACTGTTAGGCAACAATTAACAGAGGCTTCATTGTTATCCCACTTCCACAATGTTCTCACCAGTGCAGCAGTAGTGATTTCAGAGCTAATAGTTTTCCCAGTGCACAGACCTTCTTGCACTTGCAATTTATCAACTACCTTAGTACCTTATGAATGCTTAAAATCTGATTATTATATTTAGAAATGTTTCTCTATGTATTCTTGTCTCATTTTCTGTGCATAGTAAAATGTGACTGTATTTGTAGCCACATACTAAATGCCTGTTTTTACACAGATGCTGCTCAGGCAGAAGCCTGAACCAAACATCCCAGTGTGACTCTGCCTGTTTTTCCACTGCAGTCTTTCAGTATGCAGCACATCTTTCAGAACTGTTTCTCTAAGTCATCATCAGTAATGGGCCTGAACCATTCTAGGCAGCTGCTTGGCTGAATGGATCAGCCTTCTTCTGCTATTTATGATGTGCTTTAAATCTTGTTCTCTAACACTGCTTTCATCTTATACTCTGTCTTTTCTTAATGGTGGATCCCTCTGTGCCTGTGAGACAACCCCCACCACCACCTCTGCTTTTGTGTATGATGGAGAGCTGGCAGCCATCCTCCAGCTGGAATTCCTCTAAACCCACACTAACAGTGGCCATCTGATGTCTCACCCTTCACTGCATCATCCAGTCTATGAAGTTGGGAGAGATCTGTAGGTAACAGTCTTGTAGAGATTAGTTTAGGTGCTTACACCTAGAAGCACAAGTTGATCATACAAATGTCCATATCATTTGAGATTATCTTTTGTAAGCACAGGTAAGTGCACTGCCTTCAAGAAGAAGTTGTGAACATGTGAAGTGCAGTTTAGTGTCCAGAATGAAAACGTTCAAGGTAT
Source organism: Ceyx melanurus (assembly GCA_024611195.1). NCBI lineage: Eukaryota > Metazoa > Chordata > Aves > Coraciiformes > Alcedinidae > Ceyx > Ceyx melanurus. The sequence continues at coordinate 83,744 of JANHGL010009363.1, read as the reverse complement.
TACAATGACACCCAAACAAAAGTTAAATGGATAAAAATCCTTTGGCAACAATAGCAATGGTATGAGAGTATTATAAATAATAATATATCGTGGGAAAAAAGTATCCAAAGATATAATGCTACACTTCAGTCACCCTTTCTTGAGCACTCCATGCTTTGAAGTTTGTTGGCCTACAGGTGCCAAGTGGATTGGCCTTTCTGTGACACAGTTGAGAAGCATCTTGTCTTTGAGCTGCTTGTGTCCTTCCCACCTTATCAGGCAGTGACTGATACAGTTCAGAGGGAGTGACCTTGCTCTCTTACCCTTCATGGACTCCATCCTACTTCACAACTACAGGTGCAGATTAAAAAGTGCTTGAAGGAGCAGTAGTTCAGCTTCTCTGCTTTCCAGTCTTTGGGACTACAGTTTTATCCTCTAGGACATAATTATTCATCAATCCATCAGCAGAAAGAAAATAAAGTAATTTATATGTGTTCTCCTTTACATAACAAAAGCAAAGTTGTGGGCCTTTTGTTGCTTCACTGTTTGATCCCTCAGAAAAGGATGATTCAAACATTTTGGGCTTATTGCAGTTATGATAATAATATAGTCTATTTCTTAAAAAAATAAAACGGGGTGGGGGGGGTGTTTAAGCCAAATATTTTTCTGCCAGCACTGTAATCATAGAAATAATGCACTGCTGCTAATATTATCCTCATTCTAACAAGCTTTGCTTCATTCAAAGTACTTTGATTTAGAAAAAGGTTTTCCTTTGATGTATTCACATTGACTTGCCATTAAATGCTAGTTTTTCTAGTGAAATACACATTTTTTTGTAGCTTTTAGGAGATATCATGAAAAAGAGGTAAGGTATCCTCTCCAACTAAGCAGAAATTGGAAGAAGAAAAAAAAAGTAAATGAGTGTTTCAACAAATTGCAATCATCAGAGCTTTGATAGTTCCTGATTCCCCTCAAAAGCACACAAGTCTTCATAGTTTTTCACAGCCATGGCTGTGTAGATGTCAATGTCCTTCAGATGTTTGCTCACAGCCAGCATTACCATTGGGAAGTGAGGGGGAAAGACTGATAGAAAATAAAATAAGCAGATGCTTTAGAGGGTTCATCCTGATAGAGGGTACAGGTTACTAAAAGGATAGTTCAGGGAGGAGTGGAATGAGATCACCAGGGCTCTATTGGTAGGTGCTCCAGTGCTCACAGTTCTCCTGTTCATCATCATCCCTCAAATGAGATTTGCCCTGGTAACAACCATGGGCTCATGTATTATTCTGTGTAATGTGAAGAGGGTTCCTCTCTCCTCTCCACCCGAGCTCAGCAGGCAGCCTCTCTGTTCCAAAGTGTCTGAGCCTGTTTACAGTACATCTGACACCTTGAACTGCAGAGTGTGACAAGCTGACAGTGCCTCTCATTATCAAATCAGCTCATCTGCCCATATTAGGAAGGAGCAGGATGATGTATGGAGTAGGTTTGAAATAGCTCATGCTTCACTCTAAAATATGCACATTGCAAACATGTGAAGAAGGGGGGTATACACGGTGCGTGGCTTTAGTTTATTTTGGGTTTTCATCTGGTTTGAAGACTTTATTTGTTCTTGTGCTGTACAGTAGGCACTGAGACATGTAAATCCTTTTCCATTGCCATGGCTGAGCATTTGTAAGGATAAAAACCAAAAGCACTGCTCAAAAAGTGAATGCAGTGCCCCAGTTTCAAGAGCTCACCATCTGCAGTTAGGACTGTTAGTTATTCACTAAGGTCATTTCCAGCCCTCCTGCCATGGGTGCTGTGACCTGCTGCTTCCCTTTCCTCCTCTGTCAGTCAGTGTTGCTCTTCCTTCACCAGGACAAAGCAGAAGGAAGTCCTAGGCTGTGCCTAAGACTGGAATGCTCAATTACAACAGCAATCCTAATGATTGTGAAGCCAGAACTGATAGTTTCTCAAAATAACTATTTTAAATGAAATGCAGAGATACCTGTTACAACATCTGCACGACACATCTGTATGACAGTTGTAGTATTTAATTCTCTGTACAGCAGGGGGCAAAGTGACTCAAAAGAAAAAGGAAACTAAGCAAAGATGGAGATTTTTGGCATGAAAAGTAAGTTTCCTATAATGGTACATTGCTCTTAATTAATAAACTGTCATGAGCATGAAATCCTTGATTCAGTTTAAAGCCTGAACCTAGAGGGTAGTCATGAAAATAATAATTTTGGGTTTTTTTGTGGATACAGTGTGTCCTAGAAGAATACCTCTGTAATTTGAAGAATAACAGAAATTAAGCTGTGTTATTAAGGGTGTTGTCCCAACACCTCCTAAACAGGACTCTAGGAATCCTGTTGGAGTGTTTCACCCCCTCTCAGGAAATAAATGCTTCCTAAGGCTTTCCTAAAACCATAGATTACAAACATCCCAATATCCTTTGGCCACTTTCAGTTTAAATGCATGTTCTGAGCTGCCAATCTTGTTTTGCAGCACAAACAATTGAAAAGGAATTTATTTAGCACCAGTGTGGGGCTCCATTTTTGAAGAACTTCTCAAAATTCCTTCTCTGTTGCATGTTTTAGGGAGCTACACATATTTATGTGATCTGAGTGTTAGACCACTTGGTTCACTACGTTTTCATTTATAGCTTGTGTAGTAAACTTAATTAGAGTTGGCTTTTATCTAACACCCCAAATACCAAGTGTTTATGTAAAGTGTTCCTCAGAACCCATGTACCAGGATCTAAACAGTATCAATTACTGGAGCAATGAAGAAAATTCAAGGATTCTGGTTTTCCTATAGTTAGAGGGCTTAGAAATCCTGAATGGTCATTTAACTTGTCTGTTCAGATTGATCTTCAATTTACAATATCTGATTTTTTTTTCCACATTTCAGCACTTCAAAACATTATTGCATGTTTTCCATTTAAAAAATGGATTAATCTCTTTGCTGGTATAAACATAGTTTCCTTATACCTCTGGCCATGTCTGTGAGCTGAAAAAAATAAGAATTAAGTGAATAAACATTTCATATTAGCACTTCACTCGCATAAAACTGAGTTTGCAAAAAGATCTTGGGGAAAAAAAAAATAATTGAAGACATCATAGTGGTTTTGATTAAAGTGAACATTCTTAGAGCTTTATAGTCACCGAATCTCACATATGGAAATTGCAGTTGGTCTTAATCTGCTTTCAGAAGACTGGTGGAAATATTAAAAAGTAATGAACTAACAAGATTGTTTGTTAATGCCACATAAAAGTGCTAATTATACTTCATTTCCTGCCTACAGCTAAACCCAAGAGACATTGCCTAAGAAATTGTTAAATAAGTTGCTTCACTTGAAGTGTGAATAGATCTTCAGTGCCTGATGGATTTACATTTAAGGAGCTGTGTGCCACAGAATGCCTTGAGAAGTGTGGCAAACAAAGAGAAACTTGTTTAGCTCACAGAAAGTGTATTATTAACATATTTGTGATTTCTACTACCTCATGAAGAGGAAAGGGCTCCATTAATTGCCCTTTCCCTGCTATTTCAGCAGTAGCATAGTGTGATATTGCAATTATAGGTTGGTATATTAGGGCTTTAATTTTTTTAACACCATAATGATGGTATTTTTTTCCTCCAGAAACTATTCTTGAAGTACACCCCCTCATGTCCCACTGGCTGGGAATATTTCTGAAGTGTTTTACTTTGCATCTCTACTGACAGCTGTCTCTTGTGTCTTAGGGACAGGTGCAACATGAAAGAGCCTGCAGAAACATCATGATGATAATTGAAGCCTGGGAGGGAAATTAATTCACATTTTGTTGTTTTTTTCTACTATAACTCTACACTCTTTCTCCCCTTTCTGTGATAAAACACAGAATTAAAAAAGCTGTTGCACTTGATCCTTATTCTAATGGTATATTCTGAATGCAAGCAGCTCAGAAATGGATGTCAGTAGTTGTGCCTGAATCTATAATAATTCAAAAGCATTTTAATGTTATCTGCAGAGGTTTTTCTAACACAACTAAATGATTGTTATGGTGAGGAGGAGATTTTTGGGGCCTAGAGGAGAGATGGGAAGGGTTCTCTCAGGGATTGGGTGATGGTGTGATATCCTATCAGTGGTAGGATGGGAGGTAAGGCTTTTAAACTGATAGAGGGGAGATTTGCTTTGCCAGGTAAGCTTTATTTTAAATGGCTATATTCTCAACTTGGTCCTGAGCTATTTAGTGAGCTGGATTGGAGTGTGGAAAAGTCTGCAGGACTCCTTGGTACTTCCCAAGAGGGGGTCTGGCTGTGTCAGCCCAGAGCCAGGTGCAGAGAGGCCACTGGGAAGGGACACCAGGGCCTGGATTACACAGGAATTCTTTGGGATCTGGCAAAGCAGTGCAAGTGTAATGAGGACAGTTCCAATGGAATCAAATCCTAGTGCTGTTCTGAAGCTAACAGGAGACAGGTGTTTAATGCATTACAGGGAAATCTTTTCACTTATTAATAAAGAAAACAAGTTTAGCACAGAAAGCTCTGCAAACACAAAGATGAGTTTGTGCTGGGGTTGCAGAGACAGCAAGACACGGTGTATGCACTCAGCCAAGTAATGGGAAAGGAAGGAACAAAACTAGTACCAGCAAAGTATTTTTATGCTGTAATTTGGGTAAATATATCATGTTCTACTGGTGATCTTTAAAGAATAACTGCTGTATAAATATATTTGGCTTTAAAAAATAATTTATGCCTAGGGTTAGCCATGATGCTGCACAAGTGACCTATTACTGGTAGAGGTTTCTGTTTTAAGGAATAATCAACACTCAGGCTGTGACATTATGCATTGTCTTCAGCACATTTATAATGGTATGAGTTCCTGATTAGCTATTGAGTGACTATAAGAACTTAAAATATATGGCCTTTTTTACATAGGAGAGGCAATAATGCCTACTATGGGAAGAGCAATAAAACACATTTATTGGCTGCTCAATGAACACTGCATTGAATAAAAACAGGTATATCCCTCCTAGCTTCACCTCTGCAAATTGCTAAACTACACAATGGCTGAGTGTGAAAAAAGGAAGCAAACTCTCAGGTAACTAAAAAGGAAAAAAGAGCACATAGTTCTTTTTTTCTCAAGCCATCAGTGTCTGTTACAGCAAAGTGTTTGAAACAGAAAGAGAATCCTGCATGGGCCTATTGCTCTACAAAGCTAATTTCTGTGATAATGTCCCATGCTTCTTTTCATTTATCTATGGATATATAGTAAAACCCAATTTTAATGGGAATTAGGTAAAGGAATTCTGAGTTTACAGAATTCATTTACTTCATTTGTTTATTTATAGTTTCCATTTAGAATGCTTTATTGTGCTGAGAAATAGAACTGTTCTGGGAGATGTAATATAACCAAATTTATATAAAATTCTTATTAGTTTAGGGAATTATAGAGCTGTAGAATCTATATGCTACAGTCAAGAGCACAATAGTATACAGTGTGATATATTTGAAGCTAAGCGCTAAAGGATCTGGCTTTATTGCCATTTTAGCATTTGTTTAACTTTTAAAGAAATTTAAAATAATTCGGCTTTTAAATTGTTCCTGCAGTAGTAAAAGGGAATGGTGATACAAATGCATTTCTTCTTTCAACTGCTACACACTCATATTTTTTTCATTTGCTATTAGCATCGTTATCTTTGTTCCAATAGCAATGCCTTTATGTTGCACTCAAGATTCTAGTCATATTGTGCAGCAAGCAGTGGCTAAAAAACTCATTTGAGAACACTTGCTGATGGTGAAACAATCGTGTGTGAGCCACTTCAGCTTTCTGACTGGAAATATTCTTTATAAAACACAAGTATGATATTCAGTATCTTTTTCTTAAGAAGTCTCACAAGCAGCACTTCTCCCTGGCACTTGCATGTGATTATTGCACGGGAATGCAGTGGTTCCAGCTTCCCACACTGCACCTGTAACCAGGACACAAATGGACAGCCATGGTATGTGACAAATGGACTGTTTAATGAGCTCACTCACCTTTGACATTTTCCACAGACCAAAGGCTTTCCATCTCCAACATGAGTGTAAGCAGCTTATTTACATTAGCTGCATTCCAGGGACAGTCTTGGCCACCTGACTGAGATAGAACTTTTATAGGAAGCATAGTTTGGAAAGGATTATAAACTTTGAATAGATTTATAAATCTAGATTTTAACCTTTTCAATATTCTGCTTTTTGGTTGGTTGCCTGATCTACCTCTTCTTCCCAGGTTACTGATGCTGTTAATAGGAGAGGATAAGAATGGCTAATGAATCAAACTATGGGACACTGAAAAGGTCAAAGTAGTACACTTTACTATTATCTTCCACAGAATATATGAGGCATTAAAATTCTGAGGCTGCAGTCTTGTGACAAAGAATATAATGAGAACTATCAATAATAAACAGCACAACATGAATCTCTTCTTGTGATGATGATTGTAACAAGCATAAAAGGGAGAAAATCCTTAATCCATTCTCACTGTATGAATAAGACCTCTCCTTGGATGTGTGTTGTAAGCACCTGTAATTGGAAGAATGAGAAATGGGATTTTAAGGTGTAATTGATTCCAGCAAGGAAGATGGAGAGTCAAATCTGGTAGCTTTTCTGCACAGTCTCTTCTAAAACAGAACTTTTTTTACATAAATGCAAATGGATAATTACCAATAATGTGAATAAAAATAAGATTGTGAGAAGACTTGTAGCCCCAAAATGAAATTATTGCCACCCCTTTATAAACCTATCCACAGACCCTGTTAGGGGAATGTTACTGACACAGGGCTTAGGCTTTACAACTGCAGGCAGTACAGCAAATAGTTTTGATAGGGAGTTCACCTGCAGTATCCAGTTGCCTTTTCAGAATCCCTGCTATTTGTGAGGCTGATATAACAAAAGCAATAGCTTGTTAAAGAAAAAAATTATTCATCTTGAGGCATTTTCTGATGGAGTTACTAAAACTGTCAGGAAATCAAGATGAATTGCCATAACTTAGCTCACCATCCTTTAACCACTGATTTGCCTACTTGCTCTGCCAAGAAAACCTGCTTGTTTTCATCAAGCTGTTACTAAGACTGAATTGAGATTGACTTTGATGTTTTACAGTTGATGCAGAATACTGAATTTTGGAGAATTTTGTGAACTATATACATGAAACCAAACCATGATGCCAGAGCAAAAGGAGTTCCTTCAGATGGAAGGAAATCCAGGAGGTACTAGCATATTACTTTTTTAACTGACAAAAAGATCAAAACCAACTCCACCTACATAATACTGTCTGAGAGGTGGAATCATGGTGGTGCTGCTGTAATATTTGAAGGTCAAAAATCAGAAGGAACACTCTGAACAGGTGGAGGATCTGCAGTTGTGTGTTAGACATATCTGAAACCATGCTTACCTTTCTGGAAGGGGATTATAACTCTGCTTTTCTCACGGACATATAGAATTGAATAAACAAAACAAAACTACTCCTCTATTCTCTCTACACCAGTGATGCTCTTGCAGGTTGGTTTTGTCTATCAGATTCTTCCTGTAGCCTCTGTTTGCCATTAGAAAGGATTGTTGAGATCACTTGTTGGCTTCTTCCTGGATCTTTGCAATAATTCCTCATGATCTCAGGTTTTCACTGTCATTAATTCCATTGTGTGACGTCCTCTGATGTCTTTTAAATCTGCCCTCTGCAAGGAGCCTGGCAACAAGGTGGACTCCTCTCTCCATCTCAGTCCCTAAGCAACTGAAATGCAGCCATGTGGGTGTGGGGGGACTGTGATCACTTGGATGTGGGAGAGGAAGGAAGTAGACAGTGGGTACTTTGATGGGATTTCTAAGCCCTGGCAAAGGAGGAGCAATACAGACCATTAGAGAACATCATACCTGGCTTTGGGAGGGCTGGGTTGGGAGAACTGAGTATTTAGCCTGTAATCATTACCCATGGCCTCTCAGCTGAACAGACTTCAAAGATTATTCCAGGGTTGTGGAACTATTTTGAGATTCCTGTTAAAGTTCCAGCTGGAAAAGTGCATATTTCCTCTTTCTTAATAATAGTAAATAATTTTAAAATTTACATTATTACCAAAATATTATATTTTCTTGTAATGATGCTTATGTAGAACAGAGAAATGGCCTTTTTTTTTTTTTCCTGGTTTACTTTGCATATAATGCAGGCTTCAAAATGCTTTTCTGAAAAAACAAAACAAAAACCAACACAACCTCAACTACTGTGCTTCCTATATGAAGTCTTAAAGCTGAAATATCTGCTAGGTGATGCGGCTTAATGCTTTAAGATGCCTTGGGATGGTGCACATGCTTCACTTTGTGAGTGTTGCTAAGAAACTGTGAGATTGGAAAGACTGGACTTTTCTAATCAGCAGAGAAGAAATGCTTCAGAAAAGTTGAAATGTCCGTGTTAGAAGCACATTGGAATGGTGACTGGGTGAAATGGTGACTGCTGCCAGTCAGCACCTGTCCTGAGTTCACATGAATCCCTTCTGCAATTAGGCCAGGAAGGTCAGAGAAGAAAAAGATTGAACTCTCTTACACTGAGCTGACTGAGTCAAGGGTAAAAAGTTTCTAGTTAAATCAATAGCAACTGCTTCTAGCAGAGAAATAGCTCCAGGCATCCCTTGAAATTGCTAATTGTATTTGTTAGCTGCTCCTTTCTTGCTCTAACTATGATGTGTGTGGTTTATTTGGGGCTGGAGGAAAACAGACTGATAAGAGGTAGCATGGAAAGATTCAGGGAGAACACTCTCTCCATAATGTGCTGTATTTGGCATGACCTATGTGAAAGGCAGGTGTAAAAGATCGTGGGGAGGGTGGTCTTATATCTACTTAGACCATGAGGAAGGTGATCTTACATCCACTTAGCAAGGGAGAAACTTCAGAAAGGAAAAGTGATTTTCAGGAGACCACAAAGCAGTGGGGTTGGGGTGGTTTTCTGCCACACCATTAAGAGGGTTGGGGCCCACAGAGAGATGGATTTGGTTTCCAACCATTTAAATACATGAGACCTTCTTAAATTGCTAGAAGTCATGATGCAAAATAGAGTGTTGCCAGCCTGACTGGTATGAAATGCCTGGATAGAATTTCAGTTCCAAAAAAAAAGGCAAACAGAAGTGTATTAAAATGAAAATTATTTAAAGTAGAAATATTGACTGAGGTTCATCTGTTCATTGCATTAAGCATAAAGAAGTCTTGCCAAGACATGTTTTTCCTTCTAAAGAGTTCTGACCACATTTCTGGTGCTTAATACTATCAAACCTCAGCAGCTCAATAGCTTTTTTCTTTTAAGCCTCAAGCCCTGTGTAACAGGCTGCTGTCCTTTTCCTTGTCAGAGAGCTTAGGAAAACACCACAACATATCACCCAGACTTAAGAGCTCTTTAATTTCCTTCCACTGAGTGACTGCAGTCACAGAAACACACATAGTGTCCCACCATGGGGATACCAGGCTGGAAGGATTTGCCTCTTTCTTGGCTGTAACATGGCACTCACCTTTCTGTGTCTGCAAAATGTAATCAGCATTTCACCTTTGGAGAATTGGCTTAGAGTTCAAAATGAACAAACAAAGTGTTCAGGTGATGAGTTAAATTAATCAGGAAACATGGTGGCTGTTTCCTTTTCCTTTACAGAATGTTTATTTGATTGACTAAGTGATTTTAATGCATAAAAAAAAAAATAATTGCCGAAATTCTTGTGTAGTCAAGCAGCTTGCAAGGTGAAGCACAATAAACTGCCTATCATTCAAGATGCAAGAAAATCTGCAAAATGAAAATCATGATGAAGTGCACCCAGAAGAAGGAGTCCTAATTCCTTGTTAAATTACACAGTGTTATTGTGCTGCTGTCACTTGCGTTTAGTAAAACTGCCTTTTAATCAGTGCTGACAAAAAGTCTATTTCCTTATTTCTGAAGGCCTGCAGGACGTGTCGTGCTGTCCCTCACTGTGCATTTATTTTGTCTTTTGTCATCACATTGATTTCTTTCTATTGTTTTGAAGAAAACGTAGGTCCAATGTCAGCTGAAGACAGCTGTTTCGCCTTGAAATTGTTTGCTATTATATGGAAATAGGTTGTTGTTATTTTAGTGCATTTTACTTATTTATGCAAAGAAACAAAGCACTCAGTACAAACCAGCATGTAAAATGTAAACTGCTGTGAAAGAGACGTAAACTGGCAGACAAAAAGTAGTTTATAGATGATTTACTCAAGTGGTCCACATTTCGAAATCGTGTTTGAAGCTGCTAAATATGCACATGCAAAACCCAGCATTTGCATCAGCATTTAGAAATTGATTAATTACATTCCTGACTGAAAAGCCTGAAAACCCTCCCTAACTGCAGAAGTTTTTCTGTGTAGCTGAAACTCAAGGTTGCAGATACTTGCATCCACTTCATGCAGCAGGTGCATTTGCACACCTGGAGAGTACCTGGCACCTCACAGTACCCAGTTCCTAGCTGGGTGCTGAACCAAACCCTCTTTCTGCATCAGTGCCCAAGCACCACAGCTATGGCTGCAGCAGACCACAGGTGGAACTTTAAAATGCCCAGGATTTAAGCATGGAGTTGACCTTTATCAGTGGGACTGTGGTTCAACCATCTCCCAGCAGTGGTGTGGGTGTTTGGAAACATCTGAGCCAAATGCCAAAGAATCTCAGGTGTGTGATTTGTTCTTTTCACTGTGTCACATCTGCATGGAAATCTAATGCATACGCACCAAGAAATCAGTGTGTCTTTGACAGATTAGAAGACATCCTCTTGCTTTGGTTTTTTTTTTCCTCTTTTAATTTTTCTTCCTGAAAGATCTATTAACCAATCTGTAGGAAACAGTGGGAGAAATTGTAGAGTTCTAATTATGTAAATGTAAAATAGTCATCAGGAGAGAAGAAAAGGAGCTCTGTTATGTAGCTTTGATGAAACTGCTTAGAAATATTTACTGGTGCCATCAAATTAAATTTTGTCTTATATTTAGCATAAGGATTACAACGTTTAAACAAACAATATCTTTATGCAGCAAAAACTAATTATATTTGTTTAGCCTAGCTAAAATGCAGATATGTGTTTTGGCTTAGTTGCAGGAAAGTTTAGAAATGCCAATATAATGTATTTATTATTCATTGTAATACAGAGCTTGGCTGGGCTATGGGCTAGATTGGAGCTTGTAAAGTCTTCCAAAGACAAACATTCTGGAATGCTTGGGGAAATTTTTTGGTACAAACTAATCCTTTTGAGCATAAACCCATGAAGGGTTGTTCGTAAATGTTGTTGAGATTTAATATAATTATTTAATGGAGTCTAAATTTGACATGCCATCCTGAAAGCAATTACCCATGTAACACATATTATGAAGTATTAGAAGATTTGTGACTTTCCTGCTAAAATAAGGGCTCAGTTATTTTAGGAGGGCTTTCTCAATTTTTAATGAGTAATTCAGTGACATAAGAATTCTATTAATATTTAGACTTGCATGTCAGGTGATGATCTCAGGCCACACATATTAAGGCAGGGCTTGTACCAGACTTCCCAAGAAAGCACAGTTGCTAAGAGCAAATTGTTTGATGGATCTCCAAAGGGTGGCCTGTGCTAGCTCTGTAACACCTTCAGGCACACTCTTCTCTCTTGCTCCTTTAATGTTCTACTTCAAGCATGGGTTTTTTTTATTTTTATTTTATTTTTCCAAAGAGACTCCAGGCAAAGAAACTCAGGCAAAGACCAGAGAATAACACAGACCAGGCAACAACTCCTGGGGCCAGTCTGAACAAACATAATCTACGTGAAGTTTGGCTCCTTTGCTCAAAACTATCTTCCAAGGCTATCCCAAAAGACTTCTTGCCCTCCCACATCCCACCATACATTCACAGTGTCCCAGCCAGCCTGTACTTGTGCCACAGCATGCCACAGGTCAGCCCTCGTGTTTTGGACATGTATTTGGGATAGTATCCCAGGGGCAGACAGGGACCAAAGAGAAGGACCAAGTGAAACATGATGCTGTTTGACCAGGGTTCCTGTTTGCTAGTACCCAGGTCACACACACAGCTTTGCTGCCAGGAGACTCTCCTTCCAGAAGAACAGGAGAAATTTGCTTGAAAAAATATTTCTTTTTATGCCCTTGTCTGCAAAGAAGAGTTGTGAAAGTATTGTGAAAAGGTACTGAAGAAGGTAGGTAGACAAGGTGAGACATTGCCACTGAAAGAGAATCTGAGTTGTGGGAGAATAGTGGTGTGAAGCCAGCTGTGAGAGCAAGAATGACAAAGTTATTTGAATGAGTATTTAGTAAATATAAACCCTGGGGATTGGCATTAATGTTTAATAAGCTTTTATTTTTAATAAGCTTCTAAATGGATTTGCCTCAGCTCACCTTCCAACTCAAATCTTCCCTGGGCATGTTCTTTGAAATCATTTGCGGTATCACAGAATCAGAGCCTCAAAAAAAATCCAAATTACCTTTCATTATCAGTATTGTCCAACCATTAGAATTCTGATGTCAGAGATGGCTTAAAGAGTGTCTCTTGCGAGTTTCATATGAACCAAAATGGGAGAGTCTGAGAGTGATCCTCAGATCAAAGCAAATTTCTCAGCCTTTCAGCAACACACATGCCCCGAAACCGTCAGCAGATGCAGAGGAGGAGCAGGAGGAAGGCTGTGTGGGGTTTCCCAGGCTGCTGGGAGCTGTGGTTGTGCTGTCACACTGGGCAGTGAACTTTTGCTTGAACAACCACAGAACACCCTTGGTGGCAGTTTAGGGTGCTGGGTGAGAGCTCCAGATGATTGCTTTCCTAAGGAGTGTGAAGTGATTGGAAATCCTCATGTAATCCTTGCCTTCACTCATTAACATTGCCACTAGAAGGCTTTATTTCATGTGTTTCAGAGCAGACTTTTCTCTCTGGTTTCTATAATTAAGTTTCCAACAGTCCATAGAAACACAAGAAATTTCAGTAGAAATGAAAACCAAGCCTGGCAAGCTCAATAACAGCTGGGTAGTTTTTCTTTAATATTCCTTATGAATATGCCTGAAGAGTAGAGCAGGTCATGAGAGAGTTCAATTTACAGATTATTCTTCTGGAAGGGATGGGAAGTTGTGAGCCAATGAATATAAAACCCAAGATAAAACATTCTTCTCTCTTTAAATTAAAGTGCAGTTCTGCAATAGAGAAAAGTTAAAGTTCATAAAATTCATTAGTACAGTATTTTACTAAGTCAGAACAGCATAGTTGAAAGTGGAAATGTGTTTTTTTCAGAAATATTCAGGCATTCTTTAATAAATAAAGGTAATGCTGTCATTAGTGGTCCCTCTCAGCAGAAGTTTTATCCTTTTTTCCCCCTGTAGATAAGCACTCTTCTGGGAGATGGATATTGCTGCAGTCATATTGTGCTTCCACTTAATGAGATGCGGGTTCAATTTGTTACAGTTTTAGGATAATAAAGCTTATAATTTACTGACAAACTGGCTTGCTTTCAAAACATTCCCTTACTGCATGACATTTTGTATTTTCATCAGAAACACTGATGTGCAATTTAGGTGTTGATGGCAGCAGATGTGCACCTTCCTAGATGGGCAGAAAACTCTGGAAAAGGGTGAGAAAATGACCCAAAAGAGGGAGAAGTGTTGCTCTGGGGTGAAGCACGTGGCCTGGTTCACTCTGCTGCTCAAAGCCTGACGCTAAACAGGTGAAAGTGTCATAAATTGAATGTTGTTAGGTTGTTATTGTTGATTATGTTCCTCAGAACACGCCACAGATTAGATTTTTTGCCAAATTTTTCAGAAGTTGTTAAATTGTCCCTGTGGAAGGCTTGAGGAATCCCTCGGATGCTGCAGCCTTGTCTTAGAATAACTTGTTGTCGGGTGAGCAAGGGGTGGATTTACATTGCTGAAAAGTTTTGTTATCCAAAATGATTTTTCTGAATCCTTGAAAATGAGTTCACCCCTGGCCATAGAGACATATTTCTTCAGTTTGTTTTATTTTGCTTTTAAAGATGACTTCTAAAATGTGAGCAGGTGCTGTGCAGCTTCTGCAGAGCAGTTCAATTTGCTGAATTAAATCTGTGGTTAGATCAAGAGCTGCACTGTGACATGTTTTTCACCACGTTCATTCCAGTTGTGTGGAGTTGGGGCTCACGTTCCAGTGCTTGGGAAGAACTGGAAGTTTCCCTTGGCATGTGTGTTGTTATGATTTAGGTATCGTGGCTCTAAAAGATCTTAACCTAAAAACAAAACGTGACAATTCAAAGGCAGAATGTTTTCTGATTTTGTATTAAGAAAACTGTTCCAAATCTATGTTCCAATTCTGTGTGAAATAAGGCACCATTCTAAGATGTTCTAGTGCTTATCTAGTCCTGTGAATGGAGAAGGTGAAAATAGGGCAAACACTCCAGTGTTTCCCACAAGCAGTGTGAGAAAAGCCTCTCACTGACAGCAGACAGACTCTCTCAGTCTCTTCCTGGTGAAATTTTTCCTCTAAGGCTGGGTCTTTAGACTATCTCTAGATTTTCCACTTTCTTGTGTCTGATAATGTCAGACTGTGTCATCCACCAGGTAATCCAAGTAATTTACTTTCCAGTGAAAACACTGTCTCCCTGGTGGTGTTTTCTACAGTATGTTCTTTGTTTTTTATTCTATTATTTTGTCCATAATGATGGGGAACGTGGTAAAGGAGGAAGGAAATGTTGTGTCAGAGCTTTCTAAAGGAGGTTTAAACCCTCACCACTTCCAGCGTGCAGTTTGTATATGCATTATAAGCAAAGTAACTACATGGCAGATTTTAAGCATTCTTCTAATGTTTTATTTATTTAGTTTACAGAAGATTGCCTAAGGTGAAAGTCTGTTGACTAAGGCCTTCATTTGCATAATAAAGTGAGCCCAGGTTTAAATAGCTGACACCACTACCACAGCCCTCCTTTGTTGAGCTTTCCTAGAGCACAGGCTGCTCATGCATGCAAAGGACTTAATGTGCAAGGCTCTAATGAAACTTTTTGCCTGGAATTACAAACTTTACACCCCCTGGGACGAACACCTCCCAATTAGCTCAGTTTGTGCTTCATCCTTTATGCACGTCTGTCAGAAAGTGCTCCCTTCTGCTCCCTTCCTCCAAGGCACCTGATTAACATTGACCAGTTTTTCTCAGTTTCTGTTCAAATGACTGGAGAGCGATTAACGCCACAATTATTTGCAGTGGGTTAAGTCTGTCATTTAATTAAAATAAAATAAAGCTGTCCACGAAAAGGAACTTATTTGCACGCAGTTGTCCAAGTAGAACTGATTTCTGGGGTTTAATTTATGCAGGAATCATTTAATTCCCCTTCCCAACAAGATAAAATGTTCATTTTCTTGTTAATGTATCTTATTCATTTTCAACGGCTAAAGAGCTGGTGATTTTGTTTAGTAAAGTTTGCATGAGGGAGGGAATTTGCTAATGTGGCATGGTGGTAAAAGCTTGAAATTGCCCTAAATGTTTGTGATACAGGCCTGTGGTGCCTAATTATTTCTTTAATTACAACATTTCTAATTAGATTCCACATTTGTATACATACCAAAAGGGATCAAATAATAAAAAAGAGGCATTCTCTAATAGAAATTTTAGTTCCATGTCTCTTATTAGAAGGATATTAGCATTTCTAGAGAGAAACATTGTCTTCAGCTGCCCAAAGCAGGGGTCAGGAAATCTGAGTCTTAATTGATGTCTTTTCAAATGTATCTTAAATATATACATAACACAGTACAGAGGGTTCACAGAGCAGAAATCCTTGGAGGCTTTGAAGACACTGGGGTTGCTTTTCTGCAAGGAACACAGCGTTTGATCAGCCACTGAAAAGTACGAACACAGATGAGCAATGAAAGGCCAGCTCTGTGGATGAAAACAAGCCTTTAACGGTCATTTTCTTTTGGTCGGCTGGATGACTAATTGATACATTTTTAATTAGAACACCTTGGAGCTTTTACACTGCTGCTGCTTCCAAGCAAGGGAAATCTCCAAGGTATGACTTCGTATTTCTCTGTGTCAAGATGATACAAGTTTGCCTCAGGCACAGCCGCGGGCTGAAAACACTTTGAATGGGTAAAAATCCCAGACAGATGGGCCTCTATCAGTTCATTACCATTACAAGCCTGAGCATGGTTCTTTATTAGAAACTGATGGAAAAAATACGTGGAAATACAATTGTGATGTTACCACAGGCTCTTAAATACAGGCATGTGAAGGTATCACGATTTTTGAAGAGTTCCTGTCAGCAGAGAGTTAATAGTTTTGTAAACCGCATATCTGGAGGTATGGCCCTAAAAGATCTCTGGGCTTTAAGGGATGGGGGGAAGAGACTAAAATGTTATATTTTATTTCTATAAATCAGTATTTAATGTTTGATAAACATTTAAAATTCCTGGTACTGCTTTAAGATTAATTTGGAGATTCAGTAATCCTACAGTCTTGCTGGTGAAACAACTACAGTAAAAGGAGCCTCCCAGGAAAGAAACCCTGAAGATTTAAGTGGTGTATTTGCTTTTAGTTTGTAATTACTTGCCATACAATACCCAGGACTCCCATGGGTGACAAAGGCCATATTACACCAGGCTGTGTTTAAACAAGTGTTTCACTGACTGAAAAAAACATTCTATGGATCAGGTGTATTTGACTTCAACAAAATTCCCTGAAAAAATCCACCCTTTCCCTGAGCACTCACCATGTGACTCTGTGTCCCTTTTTCTGTTGGGTTGTTTTTGGTTTTTTTTTTCTGATGCTGTTTTTAAAGGTTTATTTTTAACTCTGACCATTTCAGTACAGTTAGGGGGGCAGTGAAATTCTGGTCAGAAGTGAGAGGTATATGGCCAGAGTGGAAAGGACTGGAGCTGGATTTATGTGGTAAATTAGCAGAGCTGGCTTAACTAGGCCAAAAAGGTGAGTAGGGAAAAGTCACCTGAAGAAAATAAAGTGATTACAGCTGTCTGTGTTGTACAGTAGGTTGTAGTAGTAATGATTCCAGAAACAGGGTTGTTAACCCCCACACAGTAGATTGGTGGACACAGAGACCTAGAAAGAGGAAAAAACACCCTTCGTCCTCCCCCAGTTTATGAATATTTGGATAAGGTGTAAAGATTTTTTGACTTGTGTGGGGTCTGTCCTAAATGATTTGAAAGATTCTCTGTTACAATTGCTTCTGCTCCTGATCCAGCAGCTGAGACAACAGAAAAAATGTTGTGAGGATGTGAAAATAACATGATAATGGCTCTTTTAATGGAAGAGTGTTCAAAATACAACATTCAAAAAGGTGCCTGGGTTAACACGAATTCAGTTCTTTGGTGCCAACATATGAACTGTAGAACATGGAGTGAAATTTCCTCCTCAGAATTAAGATACTGTGATACTAACTGTGCAAATAGGGTGATGGGCATTGCCATAGCCCTGGCCTGGGAGCCTGCACCTGAGGTGTGGGGCTGCACGTGCTCTTCTGCTGCTCTTCCTACATCTGAATTACAGCCTCTGCTGCTAGTAAGGCAGCAGTAGTGCACAAGGAGCAGTACAGAAGCAGCACAACTGCAGTTGCAAAAGCACAGCTCTGCATCTTCTGGTCAGAAACAGGAGGAGGTGCCTGTGCAGACCCCTTTGATGCACTCCCACAGGCCACACCAGCTTGGCTTTGCTTGGACTTCTAGGTTTGATCAGCTTTGATGGTCCCCTACCTGGTTAGATTGCATGCTCTTAGAAGAGTTTCAGTGATTTTTCTCAGTGAAGGCAGCCTATCCATCAGTGCATTATTTCTTAGATAACCTGTTCATCTTGTGAATCACAGTTCTCAGGACACCATCAGGTTGCACTTCTCTTCAGAAACAGGTGACCATTCATTTAGAGCACAGCATCTTCCTGCTGCTGTCCCAGAATGGTTCAGGATTGCATTAATGCATTCTTGCTAATGCATACATTCATGCTTCTGGGTTCCCAGCTTTCTCCAGCACTCTGGAAATTCAAGTTACATGTCAGTGGTAGGAGAACACCCATGTGTAATGTGCAGCTCCTTTCTACCCACTTGCAATTAACATTTTAGCATCTGTCTAGTTACTGTAATGTTGATGGTTGTTATCAAACTTGTTTACTTAAATGTATTTGATTCTCTCCAGGCTACAAAACTGTGCAGCTGCACAGCTCCTCTCCTGCTCCAAGAGCTGCTGTGGCAGCTGCAGCTGGTTGACAGGCATGTTTAGTGGAACAGGAGCTAAAGAGAAGTCACGGGACTTCTCTTCAGGGAATGTGCAAGTTGCCCACAAAAGAAAACTGAGGAAGAGAAGGAATTTAATCTGTATATGTGTAGCTGCTAGAGTCAGTCTTTATGGCTAACTGATAACATACATGTTGAAGAGAATGACTTTACTTGGGGAACTGCTTGAGGGTGGGGAAAAGCAGGCACCATCCATTCTGGCTCTGTAGTCAGGGATTCCACATTCCACTCTCTTGGCACAGTGGCAGGTTGATTTTGTGTTAACGCTTGATTCTGAAAATTGAGAGAAATATCTTTTTTTTTCTAATATAATTTTGAAATTTAATTTTTTTTTTTTTTGCATGTGAATGTGGGGCTTGAATACTCTGTTTAAATAGTAGTTCTGAATGTGTACCCCTATAATATCCAGAGGAAGGGCAGAAACCAAAGAATTCTTTAAAATGACAGAAATGGATCTCTCCTCAAGTGCTTATTCTCAGTTATCTACAGTTTAGGCAAAAGTCAGGTTGTCAACAAGACAAATGTGCTGCGTTGATTCCATTAATGCTTAAAACGATTGTTCTAGTTTACTTCAGATTTGTAAATTAACTACAGGTTGGTGGAAAATTCACTCTAAGCAGTCACTGGTTTTGAGTGAGAGTGTAACAAATCCTGACAGGCTTCCCAGACCTCCTTTGACAAGAGTGCTCAATTTCAAATGTCTGGTTACTGACTGGATCTAAGCAGCAGTCACTGACCTGTTCCTGATCACCTTCTCATGCCAATCCCAGATGACAGATCACTCGGAGTATCCTGTGGTGTCATGAGAGTAACTTGCACAGTTGAGTTGCTGCCTGAGCTTCGTGGCTTCTCAGTCACATTTGGATGAGCTGGCTCTGCTCGCAAGTTGGAGAAGGTGCTACAACCAAATTCTGTTTGCAGTCTGAGCAGAAAGCAGAGGATTTTCCAAGATGCTGTGCTTGGAAGACTTAACAGCTTGGCAGCTAGTTTTGTTTTGGAGTAAATGTTAAGGATTAGGAAGTTTGGTGTCACTGGGGTTTTACAAGGACTGCACACTAGAGGGGAGTAGCATCCAGTACAGAATAGATCACAAACTTTTGGGCATCTTCCTGGCAGCTTGGCCCCAAGTGAACTTTAGGGTTTCACAGCTGCTTGAATTCAGAATGAAAGGACAGTAAAAGTTCTAGTGTGACAATATATTCTATACTTGCTTTAGATGCTAATCTATATGTGATTAAGGTGAATCAACTTTATCAACTTATCTGAATGCTCAGAAGATGTTTACTGCGTGTGAGGTGTCTCTAGAGTATTCTAGTGACAGCAGAAGGGGAAGGCAGCTAGATTGCTTTGTTAGCACTCACAAAAATAGCACTTTCCTTAGTCTTCTTTGGCTTTCTGTGTAAGTTTGGTAAGCAGAAGGCCCAACGAAGCTGATGCAGAGGACAAAAGGCATTGCATTAACATGTCCTGGGACCTCCAGGAATCAGGTCCAAGCCATGTTTGTTGGGTGTCCCCAGGGCTCTCTTTTCTTGAGTGCTGAGATGAAAGGCCACCAGAGCTGTGGTGTCTCATGGCAGTAGCCCTGTGTCACCCACCCTCAGCAGCACCAGCTCTTGTCAGCTTTCCTGCTCCCATGACTGTCTGGAGTGTTCAAGGAACAGATCCAGCTCAAAAAAGAAGTGTCCAGTTTCTTATTGGAAGAGTTCCCATGTTCTGTCCCTCCCTTGGTCCTCCAGGTGAAGTGTGCCTGCTTGGCTCCTAGCAGATGTGCCAGCAGAGCAGGAGGGACACAGCAGGGCAGGAGTGGGCAGGGAGGGGCACGCTGAAGAACTGGAAGCAGACTGGAACCAAGTCACAGGACAGCAGCTCTCCCAGCACAGCAGTGGGTGGCTGGGGCAGGTAGAGAGGGTCTGGGACACAGGGGGGTCTGTGGCAGCTCAGAGCCCAGGGACAGAGGGAACTGGGGATTTCCCGTCTGAGAAATGCCTTACTGGGACTGGCAGAGAGCAGAGCACAGAGCGCAGAGGAGGCAATAGGTGGTAGAAAAAATAAATAAGGTGAGAGAGCTGCCCTGTTGATAAGAGCTGTTAATCAGGAGGACATTTTCTGCTCTGAAAGCTTCACGTGATTTACCTGAGATAAGAGACCTGAAGTGTAGCAGCTGAGGAGGATATGCTTGGAGAATTCACAAAGAGCTTGGAGAAACTATTAGTTTGAACCATGACAGGGCCTTTTCATCATTTTCATGCTTGCCATAAGACACGTTGAGCTAGTATAGAGACTTATGAAACTAATTACTGTAAGCAGTACAGTCTAGCAGGCCAGACCCAGATTACCTAGTGAAAACAAATCTTCTGAAGGATCAAAATATTAAGAGATTTCAAAGTGCCAGTGAGTTATGATGCTTGTCAGCTTTCAATATCAAGTAATGATAAAACCAAGTGGCTGTAACAAATTATTTTGTGTCCAGTTGAATAGATAATGATGACAATCCATCCCAAACGTGCTGCTGTGTAAAGTTTAGTTGCTACACCAGTAAACTGAAGCTGCATCAGCTGAGATGCCAGAGCTGTGTTTGGACTGGGCTGTGTGATAATTCACCTCTGCAGTCACGCTCACTTCTGTGAAAGTGAAACTAATTAAAAATTATGAATTCAGCTCTTCTAGCGTGAAAAGCCTAATTCAGTCTGAATTTGTGAACCATTTGAAAATGTTGCTTTTATTGCACAGCTATTTCTCTTCTGATTAAAACTCCTTGCAAGGGACAGGTGAGAGCTAAGTCATACCCCACTGGGAAAGCAGGAAGAAGATTGGTTTTAATTTGAGTGGGTAGTATTAATTTAGGAGTTTTTTTAGAAGCAACAGGCTGGGTTTAGTTATTCCCTGAAAGTGCAGGATACTTGCTTGTCTGTGCACAAATGGAAAAGGTGGTACCACCCATTTTTGGCTGCTCTGTGGCCTCTGTGAAAGGGAAAGAGCAAAATCCCACTGCTCCCTAAACACTAAAAGCATCTTTACAGAAGTCATTATTAGACTGGATCATCTGTAAAGCAGGCAAAGAAGATTGAGGGGGGGAGTTGTGGTTCTTTGGGGGGTTATTTTTTTCATTCTCTTTTTCTTATCCTATTGCCTTTTTCTATAATGGAAAGTAGTTGGAAACACATGAATATCCAGAATCTTATAGGTAAAGATGACAGCATTATTGTTATGTACATCTTAGCCACAGCTCCTTTGAGAAAGAGGTGTTCTTGAAGTCATTGAAGAAGGAGGAATTTGAAATGATGTTTCCAGTGAAAACCTTTTCTCTTGGAGAGTGGTTTCAGGCATCAGGCAGTGGGATTATTAGACTTTTTTCTGCAATCACATTTTTCTCTGTGTTATATACTACAGTGGAAACAAAGTGGTTTAAACAAGAAGAAAAAATAGATTCTTGCACCATAGCAAGCAAACTGTGGAAACATAAAATGCAAGTTTGTATTTTCTTGCTTTTGAGATTGCTTAAGGAAAATGGGGGTTTGTGTGTTACGTTTTTAATGGATCAAAACAGCAATAGAAAAATTCCCTTCAGTCCTATGGATATCATGTTGGTAACCAAGGAAAAAAGATCAAAAGCAGTAAATAGAACTAGTTCTTTTGTTTTTTTTTATGGGTAACTTTAATGATGCTTGATAGACATGCTTAGACATGTGTAATTTGTAATTATAGTGCAACTCTTCACAGGTTGGCATCTTTCAGTCTCCTGGTTTCAGAGCTCTGTCTGCAAGTGTTAGACTGTGTACCTGGTGGCAGAAGGATCAGAAAAGATGTTAGACAGAGACATCCCAGCTAGACAGGACAAACATACATCTGCAGGGCTAAACTGAAATGCAAAATCACGAGCAGCAAAGGCTCCCTGTTTTGCCTTCTGAGGCTGGTGAGTCGGTGTGTCTGAGGAGTCAGACATGCTGGCTCCTCTCTGGACTCACTTCTGATAGAGAAAGTGTCTGCTGGAGGAACGACTCAACAGCGTGGTGTTTAAAAATGTATACAAGCTGCATTTGTTGGGGACTAGCTAATCGTTAGCAGAGCTGAATTGCTGTGCTAACAGGGGTCCATCCTGCTCACAGTCTGACTTCTCATAGGGGCCTGTAGCAGATGCTTTGCAAACTGCAGAGCAGATCCCTGTAAAATAATGTTTGCATCCCCTGCTCCTTCCCTGAGGTCAGATTTTCAGCTGCCCTACTTAGATCTCAACTTAACCCTAGAGAATGAGAGGAATTTTTCTTTCCAGTATTCCTTTCTAGAATTGTAATTGAGCATTTCCTTACTGTGCCTTGATAAATGTCCAATCCCAGCTGCTGGACTCCTGTATGAACATCTTTGCATCTCTAGTACCTGGTGGGGAGGAGTTTGGTGCTTTAATTGTGCACACTGAGGGTATTTATTCAGTGATTTCAATCCCTCCATCTTTCATTTTCATTAGCTCTCCTTTTACTCTTGCTTTCTGATGTGTGTAGAATGGTAATGTCAGATCTATCTTCCCTGGCGTTTTGTTTTGGATTGTGCCCTTTTCATGTCCTTTGTTATTTGTCTCTTTCCCAAGATAAACTGTCTAACTCTTGCAGCCTCTCTTTGTGTGAGAGCTTCTCTCTGCTTGTATTATTTTTATTGTCCTCCTTTAGCACAGCACAGAGCATTCCAGAGCAGGCTGAATTAGACTGTATTGCACATCATTTCCCACTCATACCTGCTGCATCCTAATGTGGCAACTGTGTGAACAGGGGCTCTCCTGAGCTTCCTATGCTGCAGCAGCCAGCTCCAAACCCAGGAGGAGTGCAAAGAGCTGAAATTCTTTCCTTCCCTTCACACTTCTTTGTCCGTTGCCTGTTCACCCAGTGTGGCCCAGTTCTTCCCAGCCTTCCCTGAATTGGATTTGTTATTTGCAAATGCTGCTGCCCCTTTGTTCATCTCTACTGCCATTAATAAACATTCAATGTTGGATTGAATATGAAACCTTGGGGCATTTTACTGGTCACTACATGAAACTTGTCACAAATGATTAGCTTGTGAAACTGTGA
This sequence comes from Ceyx melanurus, assembly GCA_024611195.1. NCBI lineage: Eukaryota > Metazoa > Chordata > Aves > Coraciiformes > Alcedinidae > Ceyx > Ceyx melanurus. The sequence continues at coordinate 60,514 of JANHGL010009363.1, read as the reverse complement.
TGCTTTTGGATCCTGAATCCTCTGTAATATTTGCTTTGTTACTGTATTTTCCTGACAACAGACACACGACACTCCTGGTGCATATTTTATGAAATACAGGGAGAAAACTGGAGAACAAAAACTATTTGCTAATCCATGTTTTGTTAAAACCTTTTTTACTTGGAGCAGTGTTGTTAGCCTCAGCACCACAAAATAAATTGTTTTTTACATGCTGAAGTGAGAGTGAAAATTTCGCTCGAACGTGGCAAAAATTCAATATGAAATCATATTTTATGACTGCACATTAGCACTGCTGCTCCTCTCCCTATAGAATGCTCCTGATGCTGTTAGATAACTACAGCTAGAGTGCAAGCTCTGAGCTTAGTATTTGCCTTTTCTCTATTGGGAAGGCTAAGCCCAAATATGAGCCCAGAGGACCCTGATCATCACTGCTGGAATCTAATGAGCTAGGTTATGGGTCTCTTAGATCAGTAAACAGCCCCAGAGCCTAGCAATGCCATGTGCTTTGGGGATGAACCCTGCTGTGGGTCTGGGATTCCTCTGAGCTGGCACCTGAACACACCCCTCACTCCTAGCAGATGGAAGCTGAGGCTCTGGTTGCTGAACGTGCACTGAGGTGAAGACATGGTTTGCACACAAACTGTCTGGATATGTTGTGATCACTAGAAAGATTTGTGTCTTTCTGTTCTAAATGAAACTCCAGCCCTTAGGAATAAGGAGTGACAACCCTTAGGCAGAAGAAATGACAGGTGAGGCCTCACACATCATGAAGAGAATCCTGCCTTTCTCTTCTGATCAAAAGGACAATCCCCTGTTGGCATCTCTGTCCCTCAGGAAGACCTGATGGTCTCCTCTCTGCCCTGCCTTTCTCCAGTGAAGTACCAAGCTGGTCCTGTTAGACCATTACTGCCATACACAAGGGGCTTCTTGTCCCCAACTCACTGCTCTTTCCAAGTGTAGATTCCTGGCAGGCACAGCTGGAAAGGCAGTGGGTAGGCAGAAGGAAGCACCAGATGGGAGGTGCTCACAGGGCATGTGGGAGAGGTGTCACTGAGAGAAATCTTGTGAGAGGGAACCTTGTCCAGCTCTACTTCCAAGGCAGTGAAAATAACCAAACCTTTATTTTAATGCTGATGCATCAGATTGATGTTAGGGCTTCATAGAATTGAGAGGAGACCTGATAAGGCAAAGAAGAAATGTTGTTAATGTCTTGATGGTCTTCACAGGCTCCTTCACAAAGAATGAACAGGCTGCAAACCCCTGGCATGAGGAACAAACCCAACAGTGGTCATCCCTTCCCAGCAGGGTCTGGCTGGCTGACCTGCAGGGCTGCCCTGGCCAGATGGGGCTGTGATGCTCCACGATGGGCTTGTCAGGACACACGTGTCACTGCTGAGCTTTCGTGTGCTTCTCTGCCCTTCTGCTCTGTGCTGAAATGCAAAATGCACGTGACTGGAAACTCTTCCAACAGGCTCCTTGTCACCTGCTCTATCTTTGCAGCTCAAGCTACAGAGGACTGCATTTAGAAATGGGGCTGCTTCACTCAACTGCTCCTTAATGATTGTTTGAAAGCTAGCAGTGGCTGAACTCTTGATGCATAATTACTATCAGGTTCCAATAGTTGTTTTCCTCTCAGAGGCACTAGAGGAGACAGTTTTATGTCTTTATTTTTCTATCACTCCAATTTAATACTGAGAACAGAACTCTAAAAAGCCACAGAGATGATTGGTGTCCTTTAGACATTATCAGGTATCACTTGCTATCCCATTTGAATTAATCTTTAATATTCACCTTCTTAGCAATCATATACCTTTAAAATACTGGTTTCTAATGATGCCTCCATGGAGTCTGTCTTTCACCTTTTGGGGTAGATAAAGTTGGTGCTGCAAAACAGAATTTTACTCTTGGTGGCTGATCATTACATTTTCCTTTTTTTTAAGGAGTATTCAACACCTGCTTAGTTTCTTCTTGATCAGACAGGGGTGCATCCTCTTGTGGCTGCCCCACCCCTCAACAAGCATTGTTTTCAACCGGATCATCAACTGGAATGAGCTCATTTCTAAATGAAAATTACTTACCAGGTGTTGAAATTCATTATCACACTGCAGTAGAAACAAACATAGAGGTAGTTGGTTTCTATTTAAATGCAGAAAGCCAATAAACTCTGGTGTAATTAGACAATTCCATCCCTACCTCTGGGAGTTGTAAGGATTTAAGCGTAACCAAGACAGGACCAGGACAAGAAATTAATAAATACATTGGAAGTGAAAGCAAAAGAAAAGAAATGTTGACTGATATCTAACCCCAGATAAAGGAAAACAATAAAGATTTTAATGGTGCCAGGAGGATTCTGCTTCTAAAGGATGTCTTATATGAAATCTTTTGTGCCAAAAAATAGCACATGGAGGATTACTTCTGGAATGGGGAAGGTCATTTTGATCTTGCAGAAGAAAACAAAGTGTTTGGTCTCAACTATTCTATGCACTTAACAGCAAATGAACCTGTCTGTTGCTGCTTCTCCAGTAGTGACACTGGGATGATTAGGCTCTTGTAAGAGGATTTTGAAATACTTGGATGAAAAATGTGTTGGCTTTTTTTTTGTGTGTTTGTGTGTATGTGGTTTTGTTTGTTTTGTTTTAAAAGATACAGCGATTTTAGAGATTATTAATTACCCAGATTATTCTTTCTTATTTTTCATCAGCCACACCAGCAAGTGCATGAAATTATGGGTTAAAAAAAACCTAACATGCATTAACAAAATAAGAGTAGAAAATGGTTCTGGTTTAACTACCCCTGTTCTCTATCAAAGTCTATGTGAATTAAAGACATAGCACCTTTCAGAAACTCTTGATATTAAGTAGGATCTGATCCAAAGAGCTGAAATAAGAAAAATAATAAGGATTACCTACAGCCTGGGGGTGCTTATAAGCAGTAAGTAACATTAATGCCAATACCCCTTTAGGCAGGTGAAAATGGAATTGTAACTAGTGTGATGTGAGTTCTGTACTGCTAATAAATTCATGTCAAGGTGCACTCCTGTCTCGGAGTATCTGATGCGATTTATATGGATATTTTTATTTATTAGTGGCTTCAGAAACAATTCATCTGTCTGAAAAGCAGAGGAAAATTTTAACAAGTGTTTGTGAGAAGAGAGCAGAGAGGGGGGAATCGTGAGGAATGTAGATGGGAAGTTATCTCTTGGTAAGAGCACTGGGCAAGGCATTGTTTTGTGTGCTGTAGAGATGACATTTGTGCTGGGGTGCTGTGAGCTGCATGGGCACTGCACTGCTGGTGGGGGACTGGGGATCAGATGGCACTGGAATCTCCATTGCTGGTGCTCTGCATTCACATCTCATAACACTGGAGGTACTGAGCCATTCTGATGACAGGATGGTGTGAAGCTGCTTCACTTCCTCCTCTCTTCCCCTTTTCTCTCTTCTCTCATTTTGACTCCCCTTGGTAAACTGGATCTGCAGAATTAGGGACAAGTAAATTCAATGTGTGGTGAGTGCAGCAGCTCAGCAGTAACTCTGGGACATCTCTGCATTTTGCAATTGTCAGGGTCTGGATCAGAAAAAGGCTTTTTCTTGACTCACTCTGATAGTGTCTTTCAACATATGACATGTGAAAATGCAGCTTCTGCTTCTTAAATTCTCCAAGACAAGAAGGAATATGTAAAGAAAGAGGGTAGGTAGTTGTGAGTTTTGCACTGCTGCAAGTTTAGTCCCACACAGATTAATTTACAGTGATACTGTGGAACTACATTTCTGAGCTGGTTTAGAAACAAACATAGCTCTAGGAAATCACTACAACTACCAGTATTTTTATCAACTGAGAGTCTCTTTTGTAAACCACATGATATTAAACTCAGGAATATAGGGCTGTTGCAACATCTTCACTGTGACTCTTCCCCCATGATGACTTTCTCATGTGCAGCATCGCTTACAGATTGGTGGCATCTTTGTCAGATGAGAGCCTGTGCAGATAGGCCAGAGATGTGCAGCTGTACCCAGCAAGTATTCCCTGTCTTCTGCTTTCACAGGGAAAAATGCCTCATCCCTGCCAGCAGCAGTAACCACCATTGCCTTGTTACAGCAGTTGAGAAGGCACTAACAAAATGCATGCAAAATTAGTTGTAGCTCACAGAAGGAAAGAGACTTCAGGAAACTCTTTGGAGTATTGGTTTGCAGCCAATCCTGTCATGATTGTGCAAGAGAGAAAATACTAATGAAGTGTGAATATGTCAAAAAGATGTAAAAAGAAGAAATTAATTTGAACACAGCACATATCCAAATAATGAATGTTCTAGAGTGAGATACTCAAGTGTCACACAGCTGTAAAACTATTTTGTTTTTAAATGCACATCTGGGCATATGAAATGCAATAATGAGGTGAAATTTGGAAGCAGGTTCTTCTGAAATCACCCACCCGTTCCATCAAAATCTCCTGAACTTATTTAGGTTGCAGCATGCAACCTAGCCAGAAACCTGCTGCTTTCTGTGTGTATTTGTTGGTGTGCTTTGTTTGGGTTTTTTTGGAATAGCCAGAGTTCTTGATTTTTTGTATTTTTCCTAGTCAGGATGTTGTGGTCTCGTTGACAAAGGTTAGCAGTGTGAACAGTCAGGTGCTTTTTCTGCCACGCTGACATTTTACATGGATGTAAAAGAAATGACCCCATTGCCTAGAAGCCTGTTTGCTCATTCTAATCCAGTGTGGATCTGCTGCCATGGGGAAGTTCTTCATTTCAATTCATTCTCATGCTTGAGAACTTTTGTAACTCAGCACAGAGATGCATTCCCAGATCTCCAGTAAGAAGAAATTGTCAGGTGCTCAGGAACTCACAAATACTTTAAATCTGGGGATTTTTACTAAGGATTTTCTGTAAATTCCCAAGAGGACTATTAGAATTAATTAAATGGCCTCTACCTTATGCCTTTAAGCACAGTCTTTGGATAGTGTAATGCTTGTAATACATTTTAATTTTCATGATGCTCTATATAATGAAGAGAATGCATCTCGAGATACTTGATGAGATTTTTGACCTCACCTTTTTGACCTTCCTTTATTGCCCTGCTTCAGCCCCCTTTAAGCAGCACCATGCAGACTGCAGCTCTCCAGAAACTCATCTGTGCTCTGGGAGAGGTTTTGAAGCTCCAAGAAGTAATTTCCCCAGTATGCCCAACTCAGGTTTCCCTGCTTCTCAGCCCCAGTTAGCAGGCTGTGTCCAGAACGCAGTTGTCAGCTCTGACTGCTCATTTAGACAGTTAATAAATGGGAAGTTGTAAATAGCTTACAGAATGATTTTTGACACGAGTTCCTTCTCAGCCCACAGTGAAATGCTGTAGCTAACTGCTCTGCTGTTTGAGCTTCTGACTCTCATGTCCTCAGGCACTGTTCTTAGACTCAGCTTTGTGGTGTTCACCATGCAACCTCTACTGCTCACCACACACCCCTCTGCATTTCTCCAGCCTGGATTGACTTCTTGTCAAACATCACCCTGACATTCAGCACAGCTGAATACCTGGTGGTAGGGAACAGCTCGGGCAGCTTCCCATGCAGCTGCAGGTCCATCCATAAACCTGACAGCCCCCAAACTGGGGATAACTGTAATGGAAAAGGAGAGAACTGAACGCAGCAGCTCAGCTTCTGAGTAAGCCTCTGAGTAATCCCTGCAGCTCTCTGTGGTTATGGGTTTGTGTGGGCTTTTGGAGGTTTGCTTTTGTTGTTTTGTGGTTTGTTTTGGTTTTTTTGTTTTGTTTTGTGGGGGTTTTTTTGTTTTGTTTTTGTTTTCTTCTTTGTCTTTTTATTATTGATGTTTTGGGTTGGTTGGTTGGTTTTTGTTTGTTTGTTTTGTTTTTCCTGAGAAACTAGTGGAATATTTTAAATGTTTGGGGAGTTTTTAAGTGCATTTGGGGAATGTAATTTGAATTATGTTAGCATGTAGGATTTCAATATAGATGAGTGAAAATCCATACTGTAGAAGTCAATCAATACAGCCTGGAGGTTTGTGGAAGGGAGAAGGACACTGCAGAGAGTGTTGAAATATCCTCTGATTTGTGATTTCGGTGATAAGCAACAAATTGTCTGAAACATTTGATATAAAGACAAACATAATCAGGGACAGGTATTTTTATTTTGCTTGGCATATATAGTGGAAGATGTGTTCACATTCTCCTGCTCACTCTTCAGCTAATTCATCTTTTTGTGTCTTACCACTTGATGGTGTTCTCTAGTCAGAAAATGTTCCTCTCACTACTTCTTCACCAGATGGAATGAGAATAGGGGAATAACTGCACAGAGTAAGGATAAGGGACTAACCCTTAGAGTGATGCTGGTCCTCCGGGAAGTGAGGGAATGGTACCTGTGGAAATTGTGGTGAAGAACAGAGAGTGGTTGAAGCAAATCACCATGGACGGCACAGCCCCTTCTCACAGTGCTCTATAAGCTATGTGTTCATTACAGAAGGGTTGGAATGCAGCTCACTCCTGTGGAACTCCTCACCTGAATTCCAGACTGGGCAGTTCCAGGAGACACACTTACTGTGTAACTCACTCCCCTGTGTGTTGCTCAGGGAATGTCCCCAGGCTGCAGCAGAATTGGGGGTGCACAGTGCAGAGCATTCCTGGAAATCCATCTACCACCACCCCGCGCCTCAGGACAGAGAAGAGCCTAATTCTGTCATGTGTTTGAAAAGAAAACAAATTATTTATAAGGAGATTGAGGACAAATTATTTTCTCCAGGTTTTTACCATAAATCATTCTGCTGAAACTACTTTGCTCAAATACCTTGAATTCAGCTTAGTGATGCTGGCACAATTTCCTTTGTCTTTCTAGTCAGCTGCTCTGCAGCACTCTCTGAATTTTGTTCAGATGAGCCATTTTCAAGTATTGTTTTGAGAGAGATCATAATCTAACAGAAGGGGAAATAAAGGCAGCTGGCTAGGCTCTTCTTCAAATAACCATGGCCAAGAAAGTCATTAAAGCAAATTAAAAACCAAACATGGTTTTCTCACTTCTTTACTAAATGCCACAGTTATTCATCTCTGAAAATGGACAAACACAATCTCAGTCAAGCTGTCATTATGAAGAGGAATGAACAAGTTATAATTTGAATGCTAATCAAAATCTGATTTATCAGTCTCAGCTGTGCTGCTTTGGTGGGCATATGCCAACAAATTTACCAAACACTGCTCCTTCCAGAGAGCAAAGTCTGTGTTTGCTTGTCTTCTCCCTAAGTGATTTTTAATACAAGCTATTAATGAAAGGCAAAATAAAATACAATGAGATGAAAAGATTGGGCTTGCTGAGGGCACGTTGTGTGACACAATATTGACAGGATGCCCGTGTTACAGCTGGGCAGAAAAGATCTGATGGTAAAACTAGTCTGTGATGGAGAGGGCTGCAGTTTGACATCTGCCTTAGGTAGCTGATGACAGGGGAAGAATGATCACAAGGATGAGTAGGACAGAAGTTGAGTAAATTCCTTCAAGATGCATAAAAATGCTTTGAAATCAGAATGTTTTATTGATTTTTTTTTTCCCCTGCAGTGTCAATACAAACACCATCTGAAGATCTGAAAGCACTGGTCAGTTATTTGATATTATGTCTAGTGCTGTGTCTTGAGCTTCCCATGTCTGGATTCTTTTGCAGTGAAACAGTCTGTAGATTTGCTGTGGTTTAATTCCATTTGTTCTCTTAGGGGACACCACTTGGACTTTCTTCAGGTTAGGAGTAGTCAGGACTACTGTCATTTGGAAGTGCAGCATGACTTGCAATGAGTAAGGTAGTTTATAAAAATGGGGGGAAAAGGGGGAGTGGGGGCAGTGGGGTGGTGAGGGTAGCAGCAGGGCTATCTTGATCTTCATGATGTGCCAGTGCTGCCTATTTCCTAGTCCTGCTGTCCCAGTAAGAGTGAAATGCTGCAGTCTGCAGAGATTCCAAGCCTTCATGATGATATAAAAAAGCAGAGCACGTGGGCAGCTGATGTAATTTGGCAGCTGACAGGAATCAGAACTGGTTTTCCCACCTCTGCTGCTGTTGTGTTGCAGCTGGACAGGGGTATCCAGTCTTGGCTAAGTCAACTTAACATGGTGTTCAAGCACAGGAGGACCCTGGGGGCACAAGGTGCTGCAGGTAATGCATAATCAATAATGAGGGCATCTCATGGTTTGATTACCTGATGTCCTTTGAAGATAACCCTCGTTTCTGAGTCCACAGGCCACTCATAAACACATATAGCTGTTCCTGCTGCCTGCATTTCATAGGCACAGGCATTCTGGCATGGAGAGGAGGCAGGCAGGAGGTTGTAGAGCAGAGCAGGAGTAGTAGGAATGTGTTGATGAGCTAAACCAGTCTGCATGATGCTGTGTGTCCTGTGCACCTTGCACCTTTGGAAAACACTGTCGTTGCTCAGAGGTTGTTCAGCTGCTTTGCTGATGTTTATGTGGAATATTTTTCAGTACCCTCTCTGCTGCTAGTATAGCCAAGTTTTTTTTCCAAACAGGTTAAGCATCTTTCCTAATGCCCAAGCTGTGCCCTGTGCATAAGCAGCATGAACAGCTTATGTGTCTGTGCTGGCTGGGGGGGTTTCACAGGTCACACTCCAGTAGATGGGGAGAAAAGCAAGCACTGATTTTGTGCCACTCTTGATGTTTGCCTTGCTTTGGGAGCTTTAGCCTAACCCCAGCAGGATGAGTGAAGGAATGTAGTGCCTTTGGTTCTGGTAGGAGTGAATGTGTTAAAGTTTACAAGTTCAGTTTCTTATGCAGTATCCCCATTGACTTACACGGTAGAGATCAGAATGATTTACAATTACTGTTGGACCCGGGAATGATTCCCAGAAGTCAAAGCCCAGTAGTACTTCAATAAGCCACTGTAATAAGATATTTTATTATTATGGCTTTAAATGTCCTGCAGTGAGCGGTAATTCAGATATAAAATAATTAAAGGCAATTAAAGACCATTATAAGGATTACTTTGTGCTAATGACAGACTGTTGGACTCAAGGAAGAATGCCTTCTAAAGTCATTTGGGGAACACGGTAGCTAGTCAAGGTGGGAAAAGCAGCACATCCCTGAGATCTGAGTGGGAAGAAGACAAAAAAAGATGAGGAATTTTCCTTCATCATGATCTCTTTTAAGTATCTCCCCAAATTACAGACTAGTTTATAATTAATTCAACATTTGTTTCGTTAAAGATATCCATAATGTACATCTTTTTTCATTAAATATTCCTCAACACATAAGAAGAGATGGGGGTTTTGTTTTGCTGCAGGTTTTGGATATTGTTTTATTAAATGTTTTAAAAAATAATATTCATTTTACAACTGTCAGCAAAACTTTTTAATAAGCCAGGGGTTTTAAAAATGTATTTACATTTACATACAAGTCAGCAACCCTCAAGAGTCAATGAAGAGAGAAGCCACTCAGTTTAAGCTGCTTGAAAAATTTAGCACCTACCCAAGATATTCCAGATCTTGAGCAGCTGGGATTACTGGAGCCACTCTTCATTTTGTACTAATGCTTTTGAAAAAATACAGCATACTGGTGATGTGACTCCTGCCCTCCTGCAGCAGAAACAAAACAGCCTCCAGTTCTGACCAAACCTTGAGCAGGACACAGCAGCTGAAGGTGAGTGGCATGTTAGGAATTTGAGACACGGTTAATTTAATTTATACACAGCTGAATGAGGCTTCCCCACTGAGTTACAGCAGTGCCACGTGTCTAGCAGTGCTAGAACATGTCTAATGGAATTACAGAACTGCTGGTGCTTCCCCAAGAAAACTACAGTTTGTGCCCAGTGTGACAGCTTCCCTCCAGTCCACTTCAAATAATTATTGTTCCTGCTGCACTGGCAGTAACTCCTCCTTGATTCTTTCTTGTGTTGCAGAGAAGAAACGTGAACAAATGTCAAATAGGTAACAATTTCTTTACATGCAACTGTGCATCTAAGATATTCCTTGTCAGGCTGCCGTCCCTTGGAGATGCACAGCTCTGTCTCGTGTAATCACACAGCAAGAATCCACTCGTAAAGTTCTCCAAAGAAGGGATTTTATCTCCTGTAGATAAACATGAAAATAAGGGGTCTTGCAAATATCCAGCAGGAGAGTTGTACAAACCTTAGTGCATCCAGCTGATTTTATATATCACCACTGAAAAGGATTTTGTTTTACCCATCTAAAGACAACATGGCCAGAACCTCACCATACAGTGATGCTGAAGGAAAAGAAGATTTTTAACACAAAAACATTGGAAACTAAGTCAAAATAATTAGTAATCCATGAAGAATGCAAATGTTAACATGGTTTTTATATGAGGCATAAAGACAGGCAGATAATTTAAATATATAATTTATAATTTAAATATTACTTTTTATGTGGAAATAATCAGTTCTGTGTGTGATTTCTTTCTAGCAGCCTTAAAATAGAGTGCTGCTTCTCTGAGAAGTTTTTGAAATAAAAATGATAATAGTGAAGCCCTGCAAATCAGAAGATATTGCAAATATCTAGCAATGCTTGTGAAGAAGACCTGTTTATGGAATTCTCTCTCTGGAATTTTTTTGTATTATCAAAAATAACTCTAATTTCCAACACTGTGTAGTGTGAATAGCTGACTCCTAAGGAATCAAATCCTTTCTGTATCCTTATTTTCTGAACTGTAAGACTTAGCAAAAACTTGCAAGAGAGTGGCAAACTCACCAACTGCTAGAAACTATTCTATAGAATTTAGAGATGCAAAGCAGCCAGTGCACGAAAGGTTAGCAAAAATTCAAACACAGGTAAGACAATTGTGTGCATAAAGAGTGTAAAGCAACTGAATATTTCCAAGAGTTCTTAGTGATGGTCCATTGATCCAGTTTTGGGTTCTGCTTTGGAAGGTGAGTCTGCTATAGAGTCCTGTACATCCTTCTAGCTGTCCAGGATTCAGCAGCATCTCCTGGAGGGGAGCACCACAGCCACTGTTTGGGGATCTAAACACAATAAAACAGGTGAAAAGAATCAGGGTTTTTTTCTAGTTTTATAGAGGAAAGAAAGAGAAGCATTATGTTATTGAGTTAAAAAGCAATACACAGACACAAGCTGTTTACATTGCCACTTTGTCAACCACAAAAGCTCTGTCCCTAGATCATGATACTGGTATCCAATTCCTACAGCCATTCTTCAGGCAATCACTCTTCTCAGAAAATCCTTCCCTTATTTTCTAAAGAGCCACGAGTCTGGCAGCTGGTTTTTTCCCCTTTAGCTGAAGAAATGGGGATGGGAAGCAAATGCTGGATTCACTCTTGTTCCCAGCAAGAGAATGTGTGCTTATCACTATAATCACAGATAAGAGGAGGTTGCAGTTGTTGAAGGAAACTCTAGATCTGGTAAATTTTATATCTTCAATTAGATTTTGACTTCTCTACTCTTCCTTATATGCAAAAGAAATAACCTTTTTTTTTTTACTCTTTATTGATTCAATAATAAAGGGAAATTTCTATTTTAAAATAAGTAATTATTTTATTATATAAGTAAACCAACTGCTGTATTTATTTAGTTAATTTGATACCTGTTTGCAGTAACATTTTTTGTACACAAGGTTGCTTTGCAGTGTTCAAAGCAATGCTAAAGAAGCTTTGAAAAACCTATTCTTCAACTGATAACTGCAGGGTCTCTAGTGAAACTCTCCAAGTTCTTCTGGCTTACACTTGATTTGCTTTAATAAGGGTTATAGGGAAAGAAAAACTATTGAAACTCCATTTTAAAATGCCTGGCAACAGACAGGTGGAAAAGACTTAGAATTACTCTTTTTCATTACTGAGGGCCCCTCAGGACTGCACTGGAAAGAATCCTGTCTGCCCCAGATAAGAGTCTCCCAGCAGTTTAATGTGCCAATCAGTTGTGCTCAGCAGCCCGGAATCATCATATTGCAGCTATTGAATAGTTCCAGACCATATGCTCAGAAGGATGGGAAATGTGATATGTGTCACACTTCCAAAGAATGATGATGAAAAGCATTAATATGCTGATGAAGAAGGAAAAGAAAAAAGCCAGGGAGAAATCCTGAGGAAGCAAACCCACCTGTGTTGCAGAGCCTGACAGGGCTACTGTACTAACTCCCTGGTCCATGTGTAATTAACAGTTACCATGAAGTTGCCTCACTCTGAATTCCTTGGTCTCCTCCTCTCTTCTCCTCTGCTAATACATTCTCTCTGTTGAATTTTAAGAGAGAGAAGAGTTAAATCAGAATGGAAATACCTACAAAAGAAGCAGTGAATGTTTTATCCAGCTGCTAGCCTGGAAACTCTTTGGGTGCATTTGGGGTCTAATTACTTTACAACAACTGAGCGCTGGTCCAAGCAGGGCTCCCTTCCTATTAAGTAACACACGAGTAGCTTGAAGGCAGAATGCTAATGAAGCTTCTGAGAAAGTGGGAAAGCAGCCAGAAAAAGGAGTTTCAGATCTGCTTTATCCTTTCTAGTTCAAATGCAGTGATGTCAACACGTAGCACAGCATGGTTGTGGCTGGGGAAGTGAACTGTGGGTCACAAGGAGCTTCCTACAGGTGCCTCACCCAGTGATCTTCACTGCACAGAACTGTAGAGTAAGTTAGGAGTTGGTTCAAGAAACTGAAATTCCAGTGGCTTCTATATTTACCACAGACAACCTTCTTGTCCTTCCAATTGCCCCTAAGTTCCACTAAGCTGTATATTGGAGGAGCAGAAATGTTCAATGGGAAGAATTCCAGATCCATTGTTTAAAACAACTGAACAAATAATCTAGAATTGACAGTGCAAATGAGGTCCTTTGAGCTGTTAAAAGGAATATTCCCTTGAAGGACACAGGGACTCCTGGGTAACCCACAACAGTTTTTACTGTAAGCCAGCCATACCAATGTCTCCAAGAGTATGTGTGTGTTTAATGAACTTCTCTGATACCTTTATGGCAATCATTTCCATACCAGAGGCCTAAGTGCAGTGCGTGTGCCAGGGTTGTGAAGGGTAGCAGAGTGTGCAGTGTGCCTAGCTCTGGAGAACTGAAATAACTCAGGTACAGGCAGCTTTAAAGACCAGAGCTGTCTGCAGCCTGAATAGAGATCTTCCTTTGGGAGGATGCTCTCGTTTGCCTTTGTCCCTGTAACAAAAGTCACTGATTAACAATGATCAGTTGTTATGGGAGAAATGATGGAATTTTTCACATTTATTCTTATTAATGTCATCCCTTTGGCTTTCTGATTACTCATGAATTTTCCTGAGTACTTTTCTGTATTCCAAAATAAAACGTAATGTTATGTATTTTGTTTCAATCCAGATGGGGTTCAGTTTCAGCCTAGTGAAACTAAGGAATATTGGCTTTGCTTGTATAGAGAAGAACACAGGCTATTATTTTTTAAAATACAAAAGCTGAACATGAGGCAGATTCTTTCAAAGTGTAGTGCCTTCCTCTGATTTATGACAGTCATGATTTCATTCTGGCTCAGAAAAGAGGTGCCCAAAAGCTGAATTTGGATCAAAAACTTGTTCCAAGAGCCTGCAAAAAAATTAGCTGTTTGGGTTTTGGTTTTCTTCCTCCTCTGCACTGTGCCTGTACCATAAAATAGACAGCCCTGTATGGCCACTCTGCCTTAAGGTTCACCCAGCTTGGCTGTCCTGGTGGGTTTCTTTCCATGGATTATCACCACAGTCACTGTTCTGTATTACACAGCAGAAGCCATGTCCAGGTCACCGTGTTGTTTGCCCTCAGTATTGCTGAGGAAATGATTTGTCACTCCCACTTCATATTTCCTTTCCCTGTAATATTATTTAGGAGAGCATCTTTTTAATTTGCATGGGGTGAAAGTATCTATAATTAGGAGAGACTGATATGGATATCAAGCAAAAAAGTCTTCTACTTTTAATGGTTTAAAAAGAAAACAAACATGGAAAAGTAAGTTTCTTTTTAACTTATTCAGTGGCGTTTATTTTCCCACTCAATTCCTTTTTGGTTTTTTTTCAGACTTAAGAAATGATGTTCTCTCTTGCATTCTCTCTGCTGCTCTAGCCAATTTCCACTTCAAACTACTGAACAATACAAGTTATTCATTACTAAATGGTTGTGTGTCTCCTGTAGATCTAGGTGAGAGAATCACCCTGCTTTCTTGACTTGTACTTTGCAGCATCTTTTTTTTCTGTTAGGTGTTTCTCAGAGATGTGAAATACCTGGCTTGAAAAAGTTGGATGTTCACCATGAAGTGACATTTGTTTTTCTTGCCACAGTTGCTGTGTATTACTGACCTAAAGCTGATTTTTTAGGGGGGCAGTTCTTGGAATCTCTCTCTGCCAAGTCTTGCCAGCTGTGCCACTTGGAGGTTGCAGAGTGTTTCTTTCTGCTCGCTTGCAGGGAATGAGGTTGGTTTGATTTTAGCAGACAGAGCAGTGATACGTCCACACATCTGGACCACTCTGTGTGGCTCCACATGCAGATTGTTCTTAACTCCACTGCCACCTGTTCATTGCACCCAAACCACATCTTGGCTTTAGCCAGAGCAGATGCAAGTGTTAGACTTGCTGTAGTTCTTTAAGACTAAAGAGTATGAAGCTGGGGAATAAAAAGCAGGAATTGCAGGTAACTTGGGAGAGGACAGATTTTTCTGAACAGTGGTGAAAAGCATTAAATTCCAGCTCTGATCAATTTAAAAAGCAGCCCAGCTGTTGCTGGACCTGGGAAATGGTTTCATCAGATTTGGCTTCAATCTGTAGCAAGCCATGTTTACAGAAACCATTTCTAATGCTTCTCTTATCAAAAAGAAATTTTTATCTCCTAAACTCCATTATTTAAAACAGAAAGAGAAAGGTGTTTTCTTTCAGTTCCTTTGAAAACTCTGTAAGAACATTTCTGTAAATTAAATATTTTCTTTTTGCTTCAAAGAGGCCTGTTCCCCCTACTTCACAAGGTATTGCTGTAACACTGCAGTTTTTCCTTGTATTTCCATTGTCACTTTCACTGTCATCCCACCAGAGCTCCCTGGGTGACTGATCCCTCTTAGGAATGTGGCTTTCTCAACCAAAACCAATGAACTGGTCATCACTGGTTATCATCACCTACCCCCAAAGGACAGCTGCTGGGCAGGAATTTGGGTACCAGAGCCACAGGCAGCCACGAGTGTGAGTTCCCCAAGGGGCTGCATCTGAGTTTCCTCTTCAACTGAGCCAGATTTTCACCCTGGGGCTGAGAGCAGCAGCAGGACCTTGATGCCCCTGTGTCAGAGCAAAGCTCCCCTGTCCCTGCACAGAGCTGGCAGCACCTGGCTGCCCATCAACAGCAGGGAAGCAGCAATTCCAGGAGCTGCTTTCTTCCAATCAAAACTTTCAGACACCTCTGTGTGTTCCCTTTTGGTTCAAAATCAATCTCTTTGTCCTTATCTGACAATTGCAACGTTGTGCCCTCCTTGTCCCTCGGCTCCCCTGTCTCAGGGCAGCAGTCCCAGCTTTTCTACCACTTTCTCTCACTTTTGACTTTGTTGGGAATGTGCTCTGGCAAAAGACCAGCCCTGCCTTTCTGCCAGCTCCTGCTTTATTTCACCACAGTCAGATGTGTGTGTGATTATAGTAAGTGCAGTTATTGATATATTTTCCTCATTTTGAGATTGGACCATCTCAATTGGCAGCTTCTGCAGCGTGGTGCCTAATTCAGATGGGAAACTTTTCTATTTGGAGGTGCCAATTACATACCAAATAAATGAATAAAGTTCAAAGTTTTCTCATTTTAAGGTGGTTCATCATTTAGCCAGAGAACTGCAAGACTTCCACAGGACATAATAGAACTGGATGGGTTTTTTAAGTCACTGTAGGTCAGCCTAGGTGGGGGTTACTTTATGAGTGAGGAATGAGACATTAAAACAATTAGTGAGTTATGTTGTCATTTTTTTCTTCATTAAGAGTAGAGAGTGGGGTCAGTCCTCTATTTATCTAATATTGAGATAGTATGGCTTCTCACTTTTTCTTCCTAGATGGAGACAGCAGGGATTGTGACTAACACTGTTAGCAGAGCATTAATGCTCAGTGCTAAAGATTCCTTCCTCGTTCTGGTTTGGGAATGGGAGTTATCAAAGCAGCAGTTTAGTCCATGTGTTCAACAGCCACAGAATTGCCCATTTGGCCACTGAGGTGTGTAACTGGTGTTTTAGGAAAGACAACCCTTTGCTTTTCAGTAATTTTGTGCTTATTCTTTATTCTTTTGATTATAGTCATACTGATTTAGATTAGATTAGGGGGTAAACAAGGCTTTAGGGAAAGATCACTCTGACAGGCATCAGCAGAGTGCTAAATATATAGAAGTTTTCTCTAAGCAGCAATGAAAAGTTGCACTGCTCTGCTGCCTGCTGTTTGCCTCCCATTTCTTCTAGCTGTTTATGTACTTTCTTCCTTCAGGAGGTGAGCAAGATGCTTTTCCTTAGCCTGGACTGCTCATTCACTTCTAATTAATCAAGTATTTCAATCAGTGCTGGCTCAGAGTACTAGGGAGATCTGCACCCCAGGGTTGGGCTTTCAGCCATTTATTCAGCTGTTTGCCCAGATGTGGGATAGGCAGATGTTTGCAGTGGTTGGCAAAGTTGAATGGGGGCCTCTAGGCTGCAAACAGCTGTCCTAAGTGGTAATGTCATTTTGTGGGATAGCTTGTGTAGGTGGGAGAAGGGGGAGTGCAGACACGATCAGAGCTGAAGTGGTTTTGGCACACTGGGTACTGTTTCAGAAACGTTTTTTCCTTGTTGTGTGTGGCTGATGGGTTCTGTTATGATGGGTACATTCTTTTCTCACCCTACTCAATGCTACACCTGCCAGGAGTGTATTCAGCAAAGTACAACCAGACAGGACTCTGTTTTGCCATTCTGGCTGAGGCAGAGACAATGCCTATGGCAGAGCTCATTTGTTTCTAGATGGCATCTGCATGTTTGTTCTGAGAGTCAGTATCCACAGATGTGCCCCATTCCTGGAGCAAAAGGTTTGTCTCCCCAGGCTGAGATTGAGTCCTAGCACCCTGGGAGTACTTTGCCTCCCAGAGAGGTGTTTAAACCCTGAAGAAAATCCCATCAGGTAAGAGGAGCAAACTTGTCACTAGCCTTTATTCTGACCTTAGGGGCATCAAATGGTACTCATAGTAAGGACTGGGACTTCAACCTGACATGAATATTCTGTGAAAAACTGCTTTAGATGAAAAAGTTTTGTGTGTTGCAGTAAGTAAGGATGGGTAGTGAGATATTTTGGACCAGCTGGAGTTTAAAAGGTGGATGAGCAGATCCCAGCAGGTGATAGGAAGGTGCTCAGTTCCATCTTTCCCTACCTACCCTACCCTTATGGATGTGTAGCCTAGACTTTTATAGGGGCTTGGGTTTTTTTAAAGGTTTTGATGTTTCTTGGTTGTTTGGTTTGTTATATTTGGTTGGTTGTTTTCACAGAGTCTTACCTATAAAAGTGAAATGTTTTTAAACAGGAGCAGTGCTGAAATAAATTACAGCTGCCTTGGTTGATAGAAGAAGGTGCCTATTGTAGCAGCTTAGTCAGACTAATTCAGTCCAGCTGGAAGTAAGAGCTTTAAATAACACATCAGGTGCTGCAGATTTTGTTGGAGGGGAAACAAAACGAGGGTCAGAAATAGTTTGTCACAATTCAAAAACATTTGAGACTAAACTTTATTATCTGTCTTGAAATTATGAAGTATCCTGTTATGTGTATATAGCCTAGCTGGAAAGGTGCTTTATAGAGCTCTTGTAAATACTGCCATGATAAAATGGGATTGCAGAGCTAAACTAGGCTTGGATGCTAATTGGTTAGTTAACCCCAGCCAGTAGAAGATCACCTTTAAAGTAATGTTAGTCTTTTGCTGCAGCTCAAGGCAGAGCTTTGGGAAGACATAATAACATGTATAAAAATGTCAGATACACAGCTTACATTGTAAAACTGAAAAAAACCCTCTAAAAAGTGGTTTAAAATCCTGTTGCACGTGGATTTCTGAATGTAATTCCATCCATTCTCACTGAGATAAAACTATACTGTGTGGATTACTATAATTAAGCCACATTGGACAGAGCTTAGATCTATTTTACAAATATGTTTAATTTGAAGAAATATCACCCTTCAGTTCCCAGATAATGTTTTGTGCCTGCAACCTAATAAATCCAGCTTGCTGAACTTGGTTGAAGGTTGAGCAACCTGGTAATTTTCCATTCTGTGTCCTGGGGTTTTTTTTTTTGTTTAATTCTCTTTTTGAAATATTTAAGTAGTAAAATAGAGAATAGTGAAAAGCTGTAGACAGTTGAGATAAAAGTCAGCAGTGACCAAGCTGCCATCATTTAGATCCCCCATTGCAACACCAAATGCTCTTTCATGC
This sequence comes from Ceyx melanurus, assembly GCA_024611195.1. Lineage (NCBI taxonomy): Eukaryota > Metazoa > Chordata > Aves > Coraciiformes > Alcedinidae > Ceyx > Ceyx melanurus. Next base: position 42,172 of record JANHGL010009363.1, on the reverse strand, counting down.
CCTAATATTTTTATATTTAGTCTTTTTTTTGAGAAAGGCTGAGTGAGTCTGTCTACTTTTTTTTTTTTTTTGCTGTTTAGTTTAAGGTACTGAAGGGCAGGAGCCCAGTCAGTCATGATTGCTAAACCCCCAAACCTGTGGCTCGTTCCAGGGTCTGGAAGTTGATTGGTTGGCTGGGAGTGGCTGGGGCAGCTTTAATGTGCTCCTTAAATGCAGCTGAGAAGGGCTGAGCTCATCTTTCTGGACTCTGCTTCTTGGGGTGCACCATGCATGGTAAGTGGGGCAACTGGGAGATCCAAACTGGGTTTGATGGGCTGTAAGAATGCTGTTTGAGCTTACACCAGCCACAAGATCCTTTTGCTTTTAAGAGAGAGAAGTTGAACCTCTTTTGTTTTCAGAGACACTTGCTGTGGAGAGAGAAAACTAGCTTTTATAGGATTAAAACCTTGGCCTTAAAAGTTTTGCAAAACCAAGTTTTCCTATTTGTTTTCTTGAATTTCTAATGGCATTTGAGCTAGGGGCAATAGGTATTTTACAGTATTTCCCCACAATGGCTTTGTTCCTAAGGTTAATAATTGTATTAGAGATGTAGAACACTTAGAAAAGAGGAGTGTGAGCTTGAGAGAGTTGGTTTGGTTCCTGAAGTGAGGAAAAATAAGAGGCAATGAATTGGAGTGTGTCCTTAGCCTCTTGGCTGTAATTAAAATGGTTCAGTTCAGAAATGTCATTTTCTGCTACATTTTCACTTCCCTCAATCTTCTTTTTTCCAGAACAATGTAATGTGAATGGTTCAGCATATTTAGTCTTTCAGGTGATGCATTTTTACTTTTGAAATTAAAGTTACTATTAATCCAGAACCCAAAAGCTTTCAGTGACCTGCACCCAAGTGAATCAAAGCATTTGGTCTAAAAGATGCCACTTGTAAGAACCCTGCTCCTGCTCTAATTTACTGGAGCAGATTTGTATATGGAAATCAGAACTTTCACCTGCCATCTGGTGGAAAAAACCTGAAAAACTGTAAATGTGAACCTCCTAACTAAGGGCTGCACCTGTTTTCAACCTGGGAGTAGCAGAAATGTGCAGGGCTAGCTCTCTGTAAAGAGTATTTCACACTTCTGTTGCTGACTTCTACTGTGCACACTACAAGAGTTTTTGTTTCGTTTTGCTTCAGTGTTAATAGGGTAAAACAATTTGGTATCTTGGGTTTGACTAACTGCAAATTAATTCCAGACAAGGGTAGCAGCATCAGGAGTTGGATTCCAATATGATAAAGCTTGATGTCAAACTATGGAAATAGAAGAAACTTTTTTTTTTTGGCTGCTATTTGTTGTGTGTGGAGGGAAATAAAATGTTTCTATTCATTTTCTGTTTCAAAGAGACTTAATACATTGCTTTTACTGCTATCCAAGGACTGTTAACAGCATCACCAGCAATCCCTTGTCAGTTAACTTGCTGCTGCTCCATTTTCTCCATTCCTGCTGTTAGTCTACATCCATTTTAGGCTTTTCCTACCTGGGATTAACAAGAGTTTTCCTCCAAGTTCACCAAAGTGCAATCATAAAGTGTTTCAAATCCTCCTGAATATACCTGTGACAAAGCCAGTGACTTAAACAGAAACTCATCCTATAGAAATGTTTATATTTCCAGGAGAACTTTGTTGTTAGAGTCTCCAAATGCAGAGGTGTGTTAGGGAGAGCAGTCTGTGGGGGGCACCCCTAGGGAAACTGCAGGTGGGAAAAGGAGCTTTTCTTTGGAATCCACCCCTTAGGTCAGATATTCTGTACCAACTCTGGGAGTTCTGGGGACAAGTGGAAGACAGAGGGGAAATGTGGATGGTTTGTACTGGGAATTACCCTTCAGCTTCTTGTGGCAAATGTGGCTCTTTGGCAGCTACACCCCAAAGCCATTTGCTCCCTGCTTGTAACTCTGGAGGGTTGATGGAAAATGTTGCTCTGACTGCTGTGCTCACCTAACTTTTTGAGTGATCTACATCACAGTCCTGCTAAATCTTAGCATTTTGGAGATTAATGCAGTACTTGTGTCTAATTTATATTTTTCATCTGTATGTTTCAGTGAGTTTGATAGAAATTCTGTTCGACCACTGGCTTTATAATTTAAAACCATAGGCTTGATTGTATTATTCTTCAATACAGATTAAGTGCTGTGATTTATAACAGCCTCTAAATCCCAAAAATGAACAGTAAAAACAAATGAAAAAAATACTAACACAAGTAAATATAATGGAATTGTAAATTATTTTTAGAAAGCAAGATAATAACTTAACTTGTAAAAAATACTGCGTTGTCTTAAACACTCTGTAATTCTTTTATATCACTACATTGTTCTCAACTGACTTTCCAAGTAATCTTCATTAGTTGCTTAGTTAAATTGCTTTTAATTTAAATGACATTTCAGTGTATTTAATTAAAGCAAAATTGAACTTTGAAACAATGGCATAAATAACTTAGAGAATCACTGAGTAGGACTTGTGATTCCCACCCCATCCCTGCCTTGGCAGGTGTGGTTTGTGTGGTGTTCGAGGCTGTTTTGGGGGGTTTTTTTTTGCAAGTAAGACTTTCAGAGAGACTAAAGCAATTCTGTACCATGTTAAAATATTCCAGACTTTCTAGGGAAAAGGTATTTTAAAAAAATAACTAAAGTAAGGCTATTGAAAGGGAATTCAGGCAGCTGTTGTTAATAGTTTCCTTAATATAATGTGTTACAATGTGCTTTGCACTGTAGATAAGAAATGAAAGGATGGGATCAGAGTAGATGGGTTCACCCTGTCTCCATATTTGCTGGAAAATAAAACATCTACTTATGTTCAGAGCATGCTCAGAGGAAATAAAGCAAGGCAGATATGATAGGAAAACATAACTATCTATCGATTAAAGCCTCTGGGAGCTGTGGTCCTCCAGCAATATTCAATCACACGTCTCCTGCAGTACACTAAATGAGTTCTAAAAGTTTTTAATACTCCATCTCACGGAATAAATCACTGCAAATCACCACCAGCAGTAGTTCTTCTTTAATCAGGAATGGGTCTGTAACAAGTGTTATATTCTGCCATTAGACTTGTGCGTTTGAAAACGTGCTAAGAAAAAGTTCTTTGCTTTAAGGAGAAAAAAACCTCCAGTCCTAACTGTCACATTTGCACTGCTGTCTGCATGCAGTTCAGAAGAACCAAGCTGCTGGGTTTTATTTGTGACAGTCCCACAGCACTGGGTGTGTTTGTTTCAGCTGGGCTCCCTTTGGGCACTTCTGCTATTAAAGGTTCCACTCAGTTCTGCTTTCATGTTGGACAAGTGAAAAGAAGCAATAAAACATTAACTTTCATGGTTTTTACTTGAATTTATAGTTCTGACAACTTGGAGAATCAAAATCCTTTGACTGCAAACTGAGCAAACACCGTCCAAGTATCTTAGGTGACAAACATGAATTGACAGTGATTTCTGCTCCAGTTTCAAGGTGCCAGCTGCTTCACAGTATAAAATAACTGCAGTGGTAATGTTTAATTAGGTTTTATCTATAAATGGGATTAATAAGTAATGTTGAATTTATGGTGTGTTAACTACCCCCATTAATTTGCTATTTGAAAACATCTGAAGCTGATTAGTTATCTCCTATAGAGACTTTCAGGCACTAGGAGTGTCCACATGGGAACTTGACAGGGGTACCAAATATAAAATAGATGCAAATTTCATCTACCAAATAGTCCTTAAAAAAAATAAAATAAATCTCCCTTTGAGCTTTCAGCAATCAGAACATATTTCTGCAGTTATTTTTTTTCTCTGAGGAGTTGAAATGTCCAATTTCTTTATTGATCTGAATGTTTCTGTAAAGGTTTTAATCTTTATAATAGTGTAGTTCTAGAAAGGTCAGTATTAAAAAGTTTTGGATTTTTCCCCACCCCTTAAGTATTATTCTAATACACAGCTGATTGAGGACATAACAGAGCTTAAGCTTGTCAGTCTACACTATTGATTAAATCATAATGCTTCATAAATCCATTATTAAATGTGATCAGGAGTCAATGAAATCTTCCAGCCTCAGCAATCACATCACTTCTAAACACTCCTGGCTCTGATTTCTCCCTAATGGCACCAAGGTATCTGTATCTGCAGGTTCAGATACAGAATTAGCACTAGTTATGTTATGTGCACTTTAACTTTTCTTGTGCTGTAATTATTTCAAACAGCCTAACATTCATCATTGCTAACACCACTATCAGGAAAAGAAACAAAACCCAGTAAGAGAGGAAATCCACACCCAGATTCATAAAATTCCTGCTGAGCTGCAAGAATGGTTTGAGTTTGTGCTGCTCCCAAAGCAATGATAATGGCAGCAAAAATGAATGTCTGTCAAATCTATTTCTCTGCTCCATCTTCCTCATATGGTTTGTTACATTGATATAGTGAATTATTAATCTGAGTATTTGGCTTCTCCAAAGATCAATGCCTTTTATCTGAGAGGGATTATTAAAGGTAAAATGAATTTTGCCTTAAATACAACATGAAAAGATAATATAACATTAGGAAGCAAACAAAAATTTTTCTGCAGTTAGTTACACTGAAAAAAAAAATCAGAATTTTATTTTGATTGGTTTAGTTGTTATGATCACTTCAGATCTCAAATTTGTTCCTTGCAGTGAGCTCACTTATTTCACCAAGGTTTCATGGTTTCATGTTGCTACCCTCTGTTTCCCAGGCCCATTATCCAGCCAGGAGTTTACTTTAGTTCACAGCCTGTATCTTGCAATGGATTTTTCTTATTAAATATAGTAGCTTTAAAAATGAAACATCAAAATACTATAATGCTATTTTTACTAAACTCTTTTGTTGTCTGTCTGGTGCATTTAAATACTTAATTTTCTTTTTCAAGATCTAGTGGTGATATTCTTTGGAGCTGCTACTTGCACGGGAAAATTCAATTATTTTTGTAGCTCTGAAAGGTGTGTGGTGCATAATAACTTTGTAATTAACCCAGTGTTTGGCAGTATATTAAAAGTAATGTTTAAGGATTACAATTCAATTGATTGTTTGCAATCTTACAGCCCACTGGCTTTTTGTTTTGTTTGCTTTACTTAAGGCCAGTTTTTCTGTAACTGGACAAAACATTTCAGTGTATTCCTAGTTCTGTTCTCATAATTAATGGATGTGTGTGGTGTGAATGTTAGGTAGCATAATAATATAAATATTCAGCACTCAGCATAGGATTAAATACTTGGCCATCCTCTGTGAAGTTCCTTGCTAGATCAAGGAGCAAAGCTGATTAAATATTGCAATGAGGAATGTATTAATTATCTAAAACTATTTGGGCTGTGGAGGAAGGGAAATATTAGAAGCAGCTGCTGGGTTTGAAATCAGTATCAGGTACAAAGTTTATTTGGGGAGCTGGGGTTACATTGTGAAATAACTAAATTTGAGTCAATTCTCTTTTCAGTGATGGGACTGACTTATTTCCAGATGGCAAATTGTGCCCTAATAATGACACCAGGGAACAGCCAGAGGCTTTGCCAGCTAAAGAGGGAGCAATGTTTCCTTTGGATGTGAAATAGTAAGATTTTGGTAAAACCAATAGTCTGGCATTTGCTATAATGTCTTATGGTTAGTGAGGATCTCCTCGATAATGTGCCATATTATTATGGTCATGCTCTAGCCTCCTCTGCTTTCAAAAGATCAAAAAAATAGTTCAGAAGCACCAGAATTTCTTTTTTATTCATGGACCTAAGAAGTCTAATTACATAAATTAACTCTTGGTAGTGTCTCAGCATGAAATAGCATTAATAGGGCTCTCTGGAAAGAGCCCTTCCATTATATTATGTTAAGCCTCTCAACAGTTGATCCACCTCTCATCTTTACCATCTGAGTGTCTGGGCCTGCAAATCCTCAGGAAAGGCCACTGCTGATGGCTGGGGGGAGAAGACAGAATGGATTTCAACTCTGCTGTTCCTCCTGGATTCTGTGAAATGAACTCATTTGTGGAAGAAGGAATTGTGGATGAATATTCATCTTGGAAGGGAATAGCAAACGAGGAGGGCAAAGACACTCTGCACCAGTCTGTAGTTCAGGGCTGCAGCTGAAGTGTTTCACTTCCCCCACTCTGCCTTTGGCTTAGAAGGTTAAACAGCTGATGTGTAAGGGGAATTTGGTATCACAGGGAACTGCAGCTCCTCTATATTGCAGTATTTCCAAAGCAAGAGACAGTTTCCTCATTCTGCTGAATTACCTGCAAAATGCAGGCAATGGCTAAGGGAACACTTTTACTTCTTTTTACATCAGCTTTCTTCAGATTGCAACTTCTATGGCAATGAGTGTCAGCTTTCTAGGAGGGAAAGATAACTTTCTATCTTAATGACCCCTGAATCTTTGTAATCAGACACTGGTAGGGGGTGGAAGGGAGCTCTAGAGATCAAGTCCAACCCCCCTGCCACAGCAGGGTCACACAGGAACAGATTCAGGTGGGTCTGAAAAGTCTCCAGAGCAGGAGACTCCACAACCCCCCTGGGCAGCCCCTGCCAGGCTCTGGCACCCTCACACTAAATGTCTAAAACTCCTGTAGAGAAATGTTTAGAATATTCTTTATTCGTAGACATTAATGATCTATCACCCCAATTCTCAGTGGTTTTCTTGGACACGGGAAAGCATTTTTGTGTTTACTCTTCACTCTAATGTAAGAGAACTTGTTTTTAGCCTCAGTGGGACAGTCTAAATGCTGCTTATTTCATTAGATAATGTCTGTTCCCTCCTTGTTGAGGCATGGGTAACTGACAGATACAGATAGCACGGATCCTCTCCAGTGAGAGAATATTCACTGTAATTAGACAATGTAGTATTAATAAACCAAAATAATGTCAGAAATAATGCTTGTTTGCTTTCTCTAGCTGTTGGCTCTTCTGTTTGGCAATGTAGCCTTTCCTTCTGAAAATATCCCTTTGTTCTGAACTCAAACCTCCACTTTTTTTTGGAGGGTGGGGAGTGGTTATTAGGGAGCTCATGTAGGAGGCAGAGAAGCAAATGTGGCCAGGAACAAGCAGTTATAAAACAGTTCAATAAGTAAAGAAATTGAAGATATTTCTTATTGCATAAGATGTAGATTCAATAACAGAAGTTCTAAAGAGAGCCAATACAAATCCGTGCAGCACAAAAAACAACCCAAACCATAGGAAGAGGGAAGTGACCAGAGGTTTGAAAAATGCTTTTATTTCATATTGAGTAGCTAAAGAAAAAGGAAAATATAGCATCTGACACATCCAGTAATAGCACATGTTCTGATTAGTCATATCTCAATGCTCCTGTTTGTTTTGCTCTGAAATAAGTGAGCAGCACAGAGGAATGTTATTTTATCTTTGTTACTGAGGAAGAGAGAACACATGACAGCAGCCTTGCATTTTTAATTTTTTTTTTTTTCCCCTGGAATATTAGTTGAAGGAGACCAGTTGAGTTTACAAGATGCCAAACTCATTTCAATAGGTATTTTGCTCCAATAACCTTGTTCAGGTAATGTTCCTGAAAATTCAGGCTTGGAAGCCTTGCTTCAGGGAGACTCCCTATGTCCTTCTGACAGAGTTACTTTTATTTCTCCCACTTCCCAAGCAGGGAAGCTGAAAACAAGGAGAGCAGAAGCACCTTGCTGAGGCCAAAGTCCAGAAGCCAGGCTAGGAAGATAATTCAGGTGAAGGGTGAGGATCAGTGACAGCCTTTCCATTAATTGCTCATGGCCAGTGTGTCCCAGCAGCATGCTGGTTTCACTGACTCCCCGACCAGTGGCCAAGGCCATGTGTTCAGGTGACAAATTGCTTTAGCAACTGGGGGAGGAGGGGATGGGAAATGCAGTTTCATTCTTTTTCCTATGCTGCTCTCAGAGGAGTTTCCACTTGCTATTGTGAATGAAGCTCTGTAATAAAACGGGCAAAGGATATTTGAAATGAGCCAGTTAATGTAATTTATTAGTGCAAGTCAAAGCTCCCCTAATTTGTTTTTTCCCTGTTCACACCAACGTGGAGCCCAGGCACATTCAAACTTTCTTGCAATTCCAGTAACTTCTACAATGGAAGGAGCAGCCTCCTAACAAGATTGAATTTGCTATTGTGCCAGTTACCTGCTGAACAAACAGAGATTGGGCAAGTTTCTCTTCATTCATGTGCCTCCTTTAAAAAACAAATACCAGTTTAATATAAATGGAAATGAGAGCAACGTCAGTGTGAACGTAAATCTTGATCTATTGTAACCTAATAATGAAAGCCACACTGTTCAGAGTCTAGGTAAATGAAATAAAGCCATAGGGTGCTTTTGGGGTGGTGTTTTTTTTTTTTTAATAAGCATATGAATCATCACTTTTACCTGAGATTTTTATCCTTTTATTTGCTTGATGTGATTTTGGAAAAAGTCATTATTTATGGAAAAGCAGGTACTCGTCTCCAAAGAAAAGCACATCACCCTCTTGAATGATGCATAGTATTTTTCTGGGAAAAGATGAAAATCATGTGGCTAGATATTTGAAAAGAAAGTTTCCTAGCTGACTTCATAAACTTTAATATTTATATAACCTTTAAGTAGTCAAGAGACTATGTCTAATGACAGTCAACTAACAGCTTGACCTTTATGAAAAGGAACAATGGTAGCACACTTACAGGAGCTGCAATTCAACAGCAACCTGATGTGGAATTTCTCTGGGCTATTAATGTCCAGTGAGCACACCCAAATTCATCCTCAGCCTGCAATGTGCTGTCAGTCCTGCAAAACTACAGAATAGTGCCTTTGAAAAGTAATTTGCTTCAGCTTTCTGGATTCTATTTTGATGATCTCGCTCTTAATTAGATGTGAAATGCCTTAATAAGAAATATTAGAAGGGGTATGGATGCAAATTGGCTATTACCACATCCAAAATCTTTGTTAATTAGCAGTTTGATAATTTCTATGTGTATGCAAAGTCTAAACACAGAGATGTTTTTTCTGCCTTTGAGAGAGGAATTAATCATACTGTCAGATCAGTTTGAAATCATTATCAAAGTGAGCTTGAAACATTAAATACTTTCACAATGCTGAAATGAAATGTTTTTCTCAAAGGTACAGCAGAAGGGCAAATAATATTAGAATTTCACAGTCTCCTTCAGCATGTAGGTTTAACACACAGTAAAATGATTGCTAACTATGAGGCTGGAATATAGGCAAATATCAAGGACTTTGTAATTGACTTGATCCAGGTGTCCAGAATGTGGCTGTGAGGTGTGAGGAGATGGAGCCTGAAACCATTTGTATGCTTTGGTTTGGTGTTGGAGTTGCCTTTTTTTAGTGGAGATAAAACCAATTTATTTAACTACCCCTCTAATACATGAGTTTAGAAGACACAATTACTTTCCAACACAGTTGTTCAGGGGTTCCAAGAGCTTGGACAACTCGGTTTTCCCTGAAATCAGTGGACTTTTCTTGTTGACTGAGGAACTAAAAGATTACCTGTTATTTCAAGGCATAAAACAAAGTTAGGTCTCCCTCTGAAGAAACAGCTGGGGAACACCATAAGGTTTGAATTAGAATGTTGCACTGCTTGTGGGCACTGCTCAGAATTCTGCTCTCTGACTGGTGTTGCCTGGCACAGTCTGCTAGAGGAGATTTGATTTGTTGTTTGGTTTTTTAATAATATTAATTGAAATAGTAGATTTTGTTCCATGACTGATTTGGGACACAGAAAGCCATGTTACTACTTCTAAGACCCAGAAGAAATTTGTCACTGGGACCAATAATTGAAATATGGATTTTGTTGGGGCTTTGTTTTTTCCTTGCTGAGGAATCAAATCCAGGTATCTGCCCTTCCACTGGCTGTAAAACAAACCATTCTAATTCCAGATGGAACTACCCCAGATCCAATCCTTTCCATCAGTTCCACTTTACAGATGTCTGTCATCCATAGAGAACTCAGCTAGTGATGGAAGAAATCTCAGCTGTTTATTTGATGTATTTGTTCTGAAATCTTCTCTGGAGTCACTTTTCATTTGTGATAGCTCCAGTAACACAGAGTGTACTTGTTAACAGATGAATTACTTCCATTTCTCAATGTCTTTAATACTTTTATATAAGTATAAATTGGATATAAGTATAAATTTCCAGGAGGCTGTGGAGGCAGAGAGCCTGAGCAGGTTCAAAAACCACACTGTTCGTGGCCAACATGTGTAAGTGGGTGCTACAGGGACTGGGCAGATTATTCTTCTGTCCTCTTCTGTTCCTTGTATCCAAGACAGATTTCTGAGCTAGGAAGACAATTTCTGACTCGGGGCATTTCTTGTGCTTTTCTGTGTGCCTTGAGTGTGATAATAAAGGTAAAGAAGAGGCTTCTTGCCATCTGCTAGAACTGCTAAATTTATAGTGCTCATAGTAAGCCTAGACTGTCCCTGAAACAAATGCCTCCGCTGACTCACAATAAAACTGTTAGGAAACTAACTTTGGAATGACCAGCACTTTCTGTCTTGAAGCTTGTAACTGTTGTGAAGGGAAATGCTTTCTATTGACCTGAACTGACTGGAGCATCTTTGTAATACTTCACACATCCTCTGCCTTCATTCTGGGGAACACAGTGTCACGAAGAGGATAAAACTGCATCGTCTTCTAAAATCAGGGATTTTCAAGTAGGAGAAGGAGCCCATTGTGTGACTAGGACCCTTGTGAATGGTACACTGTAATCTCTGCTCTTATGACTCCTGCAGAGTTTATCCACACACTCTGAGCAGGTGCACTGCTGGTTCAGAAGACTTTAGATGCACAAAAATACCAAAAAAAGTGAGTTTTGTAGTTCAAAGTAGGGTACAAATTGCTGTCAGAACCAGATCCTGTGCGCTGAGCTTGCTCCACCCCTTGCCCAGTTTAAGTATATATACTGCCAGAAGTTCAGCACTCAAAACACTGTAAAAGTTGCTTGCTAATCTTTCATTAATTTAACTTGGGTATTTTTAATTTATAGGCTTTTAAATTCCTGACTATATTAATACCTGTAGTACCTTCAATTAGCCTTTGAAGTCTCATCAACAATTGTAATTGTAGTCTAAGATTACAATCCCATGTTTCCCTGTGGGGAAGTGCAGCTAAAGCTCTTTAAACTCCCTCTGTTGCTCCTACATGCCTGGAGGAAAGCTGGTCACATCCTTCTAATGCAGCTCTTCTCTGTCTTTGCATCCTAACATAGCTGTTGCCTCCCGTGCTCTTCGTTGCAGGGATGAAATCTGACTCTTAGGATCAAGAATTAAGCTTTATCTTCCTCTTCAATATGCTTATTAAAATGAACTGGAGGTTAGTTCATTTTAAAGGCCTGAAGAAGGATTATTAAGGAGCTGATTAAGTCAATTAGGCTGCTTAGGGAATCCTTTTTGCTGTGTTGTTGTTAGCCAGGAACCTTAATAGGACAATTAGGATTAATTAAAATCAGCCTGATTGATTAGGATATATAAACTTGCATGTGAGACGTGGCTGTGCTCATGCACTCTGCAGAGGGGAGGCAGTAGCTGCTGAGCTTTGTGTTCTGAAAAGATTATCTGTATGCAGATAGAAGAGCAGGTTGCTTTGGGGGGAGGAATTGCTTTTAATAGTGATGATGCCACATCAGAGAAATTACATTTTAAAGCATGACTCTGCTTTTTCCTGATCTTCATGTGCTGATTCATTTTGGTAAGTTCTGGAAAGTTTTCATGTCTGATGTCCTGCTCTGTCTCTTTGCAATAGCTTTCTTCTAAAGGAAACTGATCTTCCCTGGAAAAACTCATCCAAGGATATGCTTCCTCTCTGTTTTACTGCCAAAGAACATAAGTAGCTCCAGTATTTTTGTTTCTTTATCCAAGACTTTCTCAGATATTATCTATGTGGAAAAAAACAGAGGCTTCACTAGACACCAGCAAGGCTTTCATCAGCAACTGCAGTTTTTGTTCTAAGCAGCTGGGTCCCAGGCAAGTGTCAGTCAACATTTCTTTCTTCAGGTACTTCAAAAGAAGTTATTTATTAGTGATGGAGACAATTAACTAATCTTTCAAAACAATACTTGGAAGCATCTCTTCCCTGACTATACTGCTGAACTAGTGCATGTCTAGGCAAGGGTGCTGAAGTAATTATGGAAGGCTCTGTTTCAGTTATGATGGAAGGCTCTTATTCCATCTTGAGGAATCTCTTCAAATATTACACCTCAGATGTCAATGGAAAGCAGAGTCAGCTTCTCACATTGCTATTTAAATATGTTCCTGTTAGGCCATACTGGAGGAATCCTTTTTTTTTTCAATATATAGCATTTAGCAAAACTTAGTGTTTAAATAAATAGCACATTATCCTATGGCATGTACTGTCTGAAGTGGTCAACACAGTCCTGGGGGTCTCTTAATCTGAGGAGTTTCTGCCCTTAAAGAAGTTGATGGGCAAAGAGAAAGATAAGCAAGAGATAATGGTGTCAATGGAAAAAAAGAATCCTGTACTCTTTTAATCCTCAAAAAATATTGATGTCAGGGGCTAATGCTCAGTAAGACTATCCTAACTCTATAATCTTAGAAGGCAAAAGTAATCAGACATAAGATTTTCTTTATTTTTTTTTTAATTTATATTGGAGTAAATCTTAGTAAGAGCCTCACAACTGCAAGATATTAGGAAGATAATGGATGTCATCTATGGTTTGTTTTTTTTTCCCCACCCTGCTTTTAAAAATCTCATTATTCTGAGAAATTCCTGTATATTATCATGAAATCCTGCAAAGTCATAAATCCCTTTCAGGGATTGTAATTGCAGTAGTCTCTGGCAATAAGTAACTTTTAAAAGTCTTCCTATATTTTAAGTAAATCCAAATAATTAAAAGAAAAGAAACCACATGGGTATGGCATCCTGCTCCCAGCTTACATTACTGTTCACAAAAAGATTATGGAAAGCTTGAGTACTTATTTGCCTTATTTATTTTAATGTTGGGGATTTTTTTTTTTTTTTTGCTTTTTTTTTGTAAGAAGCCATCTATCATTTTCAGAACTTGATTTAGTTTTAAGCCTACTCACCCAGCTTTTAGAATAAACAATATTTCCCTTAGACCCTGAACTACTAACAAATATATATTTACATAATAGACATAAAGTAGTAATTAAGAATTCCCTGCTTTCACCAATAGGTGGTGGTGCTAGCTGTTTCTTTAGCTCTGCCTTCTGCTAACTTCAGTGCAACTAACCCTACAAACACCTATTTCTAGGATAAAAAGTAGAGATGCAGAAAACACTGGAGAACAAACATGTATGTGCTGTGTTGAGCACAGGAGAGAGAAAATGCAACACAGTTCCTCACTTGAATTCTTCCTTCAAGGGCAGAGGGGAGCTTGGTTCACGGTTCAGTTTGAAAACGTGTTTCCTTGGCCAGGAGATGTCCTGGGGTTGGTAGCATCAGGACTGGAGGGTGTTCTGATGGGTGCTGCCTGGGCTGTGCTGTTGGCCCTGCATTGTGAAGAGCAGCTTCAGTGAGTCCTGTGCTCCTTGGAAAGAACAATTAAATGTTGACACACTTCAGGTGACCTGAAGAAGAGATTAAAACCTGCCTGTAGCAAGGACCACGTTGTTAATTTTGTGCAACCTTCATTAAATCCTGTGATGATGTGACACAAGAATTCTCAGTGCTAAATAAAGCACTGAGGTCACAAGTACCACCCCGTTCATCATCTGATTGGTTTCTTCAGTGTCTGTGGGTTGTTTTTTGTTTCCAGTCTTTCTCCTGTGTCTCTTGGCTGTTTTCTTGTGGTCTGCTCTCACTGAGAGGAATAAGATAACTCGTGACTGGCAGCCAGCAGCTTGGAGTGAGAATTCTCATTTGTCACATTCTGCTGCCAGCTGCCAAGTGAGATATGCAAAACCTCCTTTCAGAAAGTTCCACTATTGTCAGATTCTCTTGGCTGCTAATGTCTTTCATTCTATTATTTTGGAAGGGAAAAAAAACCTTAGGTAAAATATTTGAGCTTCTTTGTTTTTCCTTTGAAGGAAAGCAAAAAAAGAAAGGGAGAGGAAAAATGGATGAATTTTTATACAAGCTGAAATAAAAAAAAAAAGCCAAATCCCACACAAGCCTATTTTTAGCAGCTATACAGGGAGGTACCAAGTCTTCAATACACATGTAGACACGAACTACTGATGAGGCTCAAACATGCAGTTCAGCATCAGAGTAGCTGGCAACCTGACCTGGTGCCTGAGAGCTCTGAGCTGAGCTTACAGAAATGCTGGCTACACATACTCCACGTTTCCAACATTTCACCCTATCTTCAAGTAGTTCTTTCATAACCTGATACTGGACCTGAAGACTGACCAGCTTTAAACATTTTTTTGACCTGTTTTATCATATCGAACCAGCCAGATTATGATTTTTTAAATGGAATGGTATTTCCTACTTTTAACACCAGCTTTTGCTGTTTTCTAAGTCTCCCTAATGAGTGCTGAGCTTTTGTCCTGCCTCTCTAAGGTGATGCCACTAAATAACTGTGGTGCTGCCAACTGCAAACCCACTGGAGCTTTTCTAGTGCTTGTTTGGTCCATTTCAGCAACTACTGGGAAGCATCCTACAAGTTGCACTCATTTAAATGTGCTCTGGAGTGATTCCTGGTATCAGTGTTAAACAGAACTATGTGTTGCTCAAAACAAAACAATAAACTAACAGGAATGATAGGAAGGCAACTGTTCAAGTTGTAATGATAAGTAAAAATTGAATCCCTTTTAGTTCTTTTTTCATCACTAAACCATGCATTACAAGACTTGTCAAAAAAAGATTTCCAGTAGTTGTTAAATCAGAATAATCTGATTAAACCTTTACCAGATGATTTTCTGACATCCCCCTAATCTCAACAGTGTTGTTAACAGCATTAAAATAATCTGTTACCAACCCTGTCTTTCACCATGTAATCCAGGATGGGACATTATCTATAAATGCTTGTGAAAAATCAGCATTTTTTGGAACATTGCAAGATGGAATTGATCCGTAAGGGTGGAGAAGATGGCAAGGGAGGAGATGTTGAGGGCTTGGAGTGCACAAATCCTGCAGAAGCACTGTATCAGCTGAAAAAATACAGGGTTCTGACAGCACTTCTGTGGCTATGAGCTTTGATAAGGAACAATACATGGAACCATCTTGGATTGCATGTTGATTCTATAATGTACCTTAGAAATGACAGTTAAAGGAGGATTTTTATTTTTTTTTTTTTCTATAAAGAGTAAAAAATAGCTGTTTTTACAAAGACAGTTGTGGAGAGCTGAACAGCATCTCTATATATTTGGGGGAGGTTTTCTTGTGGTGTATGGGGTGTGTGTTATCAGGAGGATAAATGTTTAAATATAGAGGATTCACACGTGAGTGGAGCTGAGGGAGCATCTCTGCATCCATGGGAGCGGAACTGAGTTTTTATTTTACACCTTAAAAAAACAACCTTAACCTGAAACTCTCCAAATACTACAATAATTCTGTGGAAGAAGACATCCATACAACTGCTTGCTTTTTTGCCTTTTTTTTTCCCCCTCTGTTCTCTAACACACATGAAATATATCAATTTGGGTTTCTCTAAGCTTTCAAGTAAGTGCAGGACTTTTCTTTGGGCTGGATTCTGGCACTTGCAGTTTCACTGCAACCCAGTGATACCACCTCTGGTTGTATCTGCTCACCTGGGAGGAACAAACCCCCAGTCCAGAAGAGTAGCAGTGCATGGGCTGAGCCAAGTTAGAGAGCCCCTCAATATGTAACAGAACGCATGCATATTTCTAAAGTAATTAAGAAATATATAAAATTTTGCTATAATTTAGATTGGTTTATGCATTTAAGGCTGTATCATATTTGCTGGAAGTTACAGTGTGTTAAATTATACATAAGTGTTGAATTGGCATCTGCTTCATAACTATGCTAATATACTGCTTTCTGAGCTTCACATGAATCTTCTCTGGGCTTAAAATTCAAGACTATTACATTTCATTTGTGGTGGTGCAGTTCTGATAAAATGACACTGAAGTTAATGGAACCTGTGCTTTTTCTTTTCCCTAAAAAAAATTGATAAATATTTTTATATTATAAAATATCAATCTGAAATCGAGGCATCACTGCCACGTTCTTATAACATGCAAACAAAAGAATACATTGCATGATTATTTTATCATTAAGAGCATTTTTTTTATAGTCCAGAATAAGGTCTTCTTGGAAAATGAGGTTGTCTTTTGGTCTTTTTTTTTTTTTTTTTTTTTTTTTTTGTTAGGCTATTTTGGTTTGGTTTTGTTGGGATTTTTTTTGGGGAGGCAGTGCTGTTTTGTTTCATGTAAGTAAATTGAGCATTCCTAGAAGTCTTTTCTCACAGTGTCTATTCAATCAGTGCTAAGACAACAGGGTGTCCCCAGAGCTCTATTGGCATCTGAAATTGACCTAGCCTTTGGACCAAAAGGTGTCTCAAGGATGAAATCCACTAAACAAATCCCAGTGTATTGGCTGGGGATGCTGAGGTTCTCTAGAGCCTCATGTTGCCATTTCTCTGCTGTCTGCATCATTTTCCATTCCTGGGAGTCAGCAGAGACTTGCAGTTGAGAAATGCTGCTCTCTAAAATCACTGAAAGACCAAGTTCCTTTATAATCAGCAATTGCAGCAGATGTAGGTGGGTTTCTGGTTTTGGGACTCATAATTTTTAGCCATGCTTTCTTTTGCACCCTTTCAGCTGTCTCAGAATGATCTTATATGAATTAAGATGAATATCAGCAAACTTATTTTAATGGCAAAAAAGAATACAAGTGACAATGAGACTGAGAACTGATGTGTGCTACAGCCCTTCTGTATTCAGTGCTCTATTTTGGTGTGTCTTTTTAGGCATGAGTACTCTCAGTACACCCTTTTTTTTTAATGAGCATTTTCAAATTCATGTTTAATAGTTATTTATTTGAAAAGTTTGGTAACTTAGACTGCATTTTTAACAAGGAAGCATAACATTAAAGAGGTCTGGCCCATATTTTTGTTTTGCAGAATATCTCCTTTTTCCTTGTGCATATTTTACTCCTGTATTATACATATTCTTCATATATTTATTGAATCCTATAATTAGATTCCCCAGATTCTTAGAGCTTTCAAGATATTGGGGACTAGCTGTTAAAAATAATGAGAGTAACCTTTAGTTGATACACTCAGTTCTGGAGATATCTGAATGTGTAGAGCCTTCACCACTTACAGAAAGTCTTCTCTTTTCTCTTTAGGAAGGAAAACGCCAGAAGTTCTGTTCTGTGATTTCATGAAGTGGACAACCCAGGTAAGATTGCTCATGTTGCCTTCCTTACATCCATTTCTTAATGTTAATTTAATATTTCATGTCTTGACAATGGGCTCGTGCACCTGGCACACTTGTTTGGGCTGGCTGGAAGATGTTTGCCAAGAGGGATCTTCTTTCATGTACATCCCACTGCAGATTTTCCTCTGGTTGTGGCATCTGTCAGAGATCAAAGAGGGAATTAGTTCTCTGTACTTCCTCAGATAAGGATATTTCATGGAGGTATTTTATTTACTTATGATTGAAAAGGAGCAAGTGACAAAGTTGTAATAGCTTTATTTCAGTTCTGCCTTTGGGATGAGTTATCAGTGTTTGCCAGTTCATTACCAAAGCAGCCACTGCCACAGATAGACTTGAGCTGCCTCTGTCTTCTGAGTCCTCTCGTGTTGTTCAGTGGGACTTGTTTGCTATTTCTTTTACAATATTTTCCTACCTAATTTTTATGAAGTGATTCCATAAAAAGGGGGGTTGTGTACAATAAAAGTGACATCTGACACGGGTACTGGAGACAGACCATAAATCAAAATGTGACCATTTAAGAGAGAATTGCAGTGTTTTGCAGGTGCATTGCATATCTGAAGTGAGAGGGATGCCAAGAGCATTTTAGATCACTTTGAAGGAGAGTGGTTTAAGGAAAATTCAACAGAGGAAATAAGTGGTGTCTAATAAAGTGGTGTGTTGGTATAGAAATGGATTCACAAGCAACAGAATTTTCTAGGTAGCTGGTGTCACAGACATATCCAGTTGTTTCGTCCCACGATCCAGGTTGCCAGCTCACAGTTATATTGGAAATTATGCTTTTTATTTTTCTTAAAGATTAATCTACTGAAGCACTGAGAACCCACCTGTATCTTTTTACACTTAAAACTTAGCAAATTAAAGTGCTGTGACAAGCTAATCCCCCTGCTTATGCTAAAAAAATATCTTGAAAATGCAATATATAAACAGTGCAAGAGAAACTTGGTTTCTGCTGAAGTCTTTACCTTTCCAGTCCTCAGTTTTAGGAAGCCCATCTCACTGCTTTCATTCTGACCTGACCTCATAACTTGCCAATATTGGCATATCAATAGTGTAAAATAGAGTATCATGCTCCTTCTGCTACATAGAAAAAAAATTCTCTTTCCAGCTGCAAAACAGGCAGGAAATATCTTTTAATAATAATTCATTGTGCTTGAGCGACTTGGTCCTTCTCTAAACCTGGTACAAACGTAACCTCATTTTATCAGGAGTGCTTGAGATGGAGCACTTGTCATGTGGAGATACCTCGCTGGAGTTTGTCAGGGGAGAAGAGGCAGCAATTCAGAGCAGTCTTTGTTTACTGAGTTGGAAGCCTGGTAGCACCATAGAAATCCTACTGAGGCTTCAGAGATGCCGTGTGCAGCTATTTGAATAGAGCTGCTGTTGTGAGCACTAGGGAACTCAGAGTGATCCCATCTGAAAGGCTCTTCCTTCCTCCCTTCGACACTTCCCTGTGCTGTGGAGTTTGCAGCTTTGAGCAGTTGCTGGAACACGTTTGGAAAGCCTCTTGATGTTTGTGATGTTAATAGATTCTGCCCTGGTGTTCAGCAGCTTTCTATTTTCCAATGTGACCCTCCGCAAGGCACAAGTCACTTAAGAATTTTGTAGCAGTAAATGTCAAAGCTCTGTGTGTTCTTCACAGCTCTTGTGCAGTTTCCTTATGGAAAATATCTGAATTTGACTGTGCTGCTGAATGACTTTCAGAGCAGAATGTCATTTTGTACATCTGCTGTTGTGTTTAATTGTCTTTGGTTTCCAACAAGGTAATTGGTGCTTTGAAAAAGAAATTGTTTTCAAATCTACTGCTGTTGCTCGTATCTGCACTTCTCTGAACGTGTTTCTGTCACCAGGCTCTGGTGGCACAGAGCAGGGTGAGAGTTTAGCAGCTTCTTATTGCTACAGGTGAGAAAAGAGTGTTCCAGAAAACAGCCTTATGAACATGACTCTGCTCTTGACCACCATGGAAATTGAGAACCCTGTTTCACTTATGGTCAGGAAATTAAACTAATAGACATAATAGATGAATAGGATGCTATTTTTTTACTTCTTTCCTAACTTCTCCCAGCAGAGCAAACAAAAGGGTTACTTCTTAGTGCCTTCTTTACTTGGGCCCTGCTTTACTTCTATTGTCCAGTCACTAAAAACAAACCACAAAGAGGAGAAAGCAATAAAAAGAGGGTTTCTGTGAGGCTCAGTGACTGCTTATTCTGTCCTTGAAGCACCTTCTGCACTGAAAGGTCTTGTTGGGAGAAGGGAAGGACCAGGTGGGAGCTTTTCCCCCTTTTTCTTCCCAAGAGAAAGATAATAAATAAAAATTTATTATCCAGGCAAGTCCAAGGTTACACATCAGCACTGCTCTCTGGCAATCTCTCCAAAGGAGAGGAGTGCTAGTAGGGTTGGTTAAAAGGTAGCTCTGCTGCAGCATTACAGACTAAATCTTTCAGTTAGGACCAAGAGGAGCATCTCACTTTTCAGTAGCATGCTAAGCTGGCAGACTTTTTACAGTTGTTTGTGCAATGCAAGAAAAATCTAGCTAAATATTGTCAGAAATCATTGGAGCAATACTGTAACTTGACTTAAGTACCTCTGCTTCCAAGTGTCCTTGATTTTGTTTTTCACTTCTACATTATTACAACATAATTTCATAACTATGTTCATAATTATCCACTGTGCCCACTTAAGTCATATGTTATCTGCCTAATGTGCACAGGAATTTGTGTTTGAAAAAAGAACGGGTTTATGTGTCAGATTTATAATGCAAGACCCCAATATTTTGAGAATAGGGCTACACTTCTAAATTAGAAGTCATATTTTCTGATGGAAAAAAAAGTGACTAAGTATAAAATATGAATCTTGCATGTTACAGTACTTAGCCATGCAATCATTATTTGAAATTCTCTTTCAGGTTTTTACATTTATATTCATTTGGTTTCCTCAAAATGGACGTGGCTAATGTATTATTAAAGGTTTAAAAATTGGAATCCATGTAGTAAATGTTGATGTGTTTTATGGTTCAACAGAAACCGATGTAGCAATGAACTTTGTGATATTTGCCAGCCCACAGGTAAAATGCTCATACTATTTAGATTTGCATCTGAGGGCATTGATATGATTTATTTGGTATAACGGGTAATTTTCAGCTGGAGAGCAAGCAGCAGCACTTCTTAAAAGGAAATGTAACATGGTATTAGAATCATTCCAGAAGTAAATTTACATCTACATATAAGGCATGCAATTAACAATGTGAGTTAGGTGTCAAATACTGAGGTGCCTGAGCACTCCTCACATTTTCCTCACAAGCAGAACAAAGTGCAGCTTTTAAGGACCAGCTTGATAGATGTAAAAGCTGCATCTTATTATTTTGTTGGTCTTGGTGTTGCCCTGATTCATCAATTGGATTTTTTTTATTCATCCTTTGTAATGTACTAGGACAACTATGGGGAAAGGAAACTGTTGAGCTATAAATCTGAGTGGTCTTCTGATATCTTTTGTATATCTTTATATATATATATATGAGAAGAACAGTGTTATTAGAATGGTCTTTCAGTGACAGGACTATGTATAATTGCTTAATAATAACTTTAAGAAATTCCAAAATAAAGCTTGATGTAACTTCACCTAGCTCCAAAATTGTCCAGCTCCCTATAGAACCTTGTTAGTCAATTGATCTGACCTCCAGATGCTTCAAAATGTTCCACTCTGCCATGTGCATCCTGGTAGCAGTTTTGTTCTGATGTGGTGACCTAATACTAAGGTTATTTGGGAAATATATTGCAGAGGTTCATAGATTATAAAAACTTTTAGCTCAACTGTCTTAGCTGTTCCAGGGGAAGAGAAAGATGTTTGGAACACTCTATTTGTGTGAAATGTGATCGCAGCACAAACTGTGCTGGGATTGGCATAAAAAGCACCTAGTTTAATTTCTTTACAATTGAGAAATTATCCTTATTAAATGTGATCCCTAACCAAGGATTTCCCAACCCTCAAGTCACTGCAGAACATGTTAAATATTTCAGAGGAGTAAACAGAGGAGGCAATCGATACCAACGTGTTAGACTGTGTTCAGAGGAGACAATGGCAATATGAGCCTAGCCCATCAATTGCTCCCTGCATTTACTGTCTGATTTGTACATTGGAAGAGAAAGTGAATATGAGAAATAATTAGAAAGCTGGTGGAAACACTTCAGGAGTCAGGAGATGTATTTTGCTGTGGTTGCTCAAAAATCTGGAGCTACTTCAACTTCAAATTGGAGTCTGAAGAGATTGTTGAATAGCTGTGAGTAGATCCTAGGGCTGCAGTGCTCTGTTGGGGTGCTGTAGATCCAGTGACCAAGCAGTGGACCACATGTTCAGGACAGAGCCAGGTGATGCTTGAGTTGCAGTAGTGCTTTCACAATTATTCATCTACTTTACTATCTTTATTCTTTAAGAAATTAAAAAAATCTAATTCTCAAACCAATCATGTCTCAAATCTGGAAATCCCTGTAGATTTTCAGATGTTAGGCTTGTGTTTAAGTCTCTAACCATTTTGATGGACACTACAAACTGGTGCTTCAGTGCATTTTAGCATGATGACTCACAAAATTGACACTGCCTCTGAATAGCTCCTCTTTTTTATTCACAGGCTATATCTGTACATTTTGCTTTAAGAAAGTGTGTTAAAAAAAGTTACTTTTTTTTTTTTTTGTGGTGTTATTAAAAATGAATAAAGCCTGGATTTTCCATAATCCTGAGAGATCTCTGTTGCTCAGAAACTGGCTAAGCCTAAGCCCTGCAAGGTGGACTTTACGTCCTCCCCACACAAAAAGGAAAAGTTTTTATCATTTTACCTGGAGAGTCTATTAAACACTTTTGTCAAATCTCTACTCCGTGGAGCCAGAACAGATATGTGGCCTGTTTTTCACTGCTCACTAATCTTGGGTCACAGTTTGTGACCTGAGACTTCCAAAAGGGTCATTGAGGATAAAAGGAAAATACTTACTTCAAGAAAAGAGGTTTTTCACTTCAGCAGTAATAGATTGGCACGATAAAAACCAGAAGCTTCCTTATGCTGAAATGAGGCTATAGAACATATATTTTCACCCCTCAAAGTTGCTGCATAAGTAGCATTTTTGCAATGGTGTTTTGTCATCGTAGTAGTGTTAATAAATCTGAGAAATGATGCTGCTTTGGAATTCAGTGGTGTGCTGTGTAAGGACAGTGCCTTCAGAACTGATTGTAAGACATTTATATCAAAAAGCAATTATTAGAACTTAAGTTTTCCAGCAACAGCTAAATGGCTTCCTAGAAAAAACAATCTTTGTTAATGAAAGTGCTATTAACATACAATGTCCTTCATTCGTTCTTTAGCCTTATTTACTGTTTGAGTGGGAACTTCCACTGGTGGTTGTGCTAAAGCAGTTTTGGCACCATTCATTGTTGTGCATAAACCAGCTCATTAAATGATTACGTGTATGGAACATTAGGATTCTATGTTTATTGTCCAAGACTTAAAAAAAACCCCAAGTAATCATATCCAAAAATAGAATTTCTATTGAAAGCAGGCTTCTTGTATTACTTGTGATTAAAATAATCTGTGGATTTTTGTTTCCTGCTTGTGTGACCTAATTAAAATACCACAGAACTAGGAATGCTATGGTTTGTGAAGACAGATATGTAATAGGATCTATATTTAGGAAACAAAGTGTATTTGTTTCATTGCATAGAGGTACTCACAAGGTACAGTATTTAGCTTTTTTATGGCACAAGAAAATTACTTTTTTTAACAAAGCAGCAGAACACTGGCAACAGAAGACTGGTTTATGGTGCAATAATATCACAACTGTATGGTATTGTATACAGATTCTTAATTGTCTAACAAAGTCTACAGTCACTGAAGAACTTTACCTGGAGTTGGTGCTTCATGTATTTAACTATTTTTGACCAAAATACACACAAAGAAATCTATCTTCATAGGTTGTTTATAATAAGGTTTCTACAAATGGTTAGGATACTTTTTTCTGTACTTGTGGTTGTGCTTACATTTTAATAGTTTTATTGCAAGAGAGATTTTGGTAAGAAAGAAATAGTTGAGTTAGTAAAGATCAGTGCTCCAAACTGAGGTTTTGCAAATCCAGGCATACACAGGCCTAGTCCCTAAACGTGACATATAGTTCTATTTAAATCCAACTAAATGCCAGCATGGCAGGGGTGGGAAGAGACCTCTGGGCATCATCCAGTCCAACACCCCTGGTCCAGCAGGGTGCCCAGGATTGTGTCCAGATGGGCTTGGAATCTCTCCAGGTGCTGACCCTACACTTGCCTGTGTTGAACTTCTTTAAGTTGCTCTGCTCAACTCTCCAGCTGAGAGGTACCACATCACTGAGGGGTACCACAGCCTCTGGTGTGCCAGCCCCTCCCCATACTTGGCATCATCAGCAAAGGTGTGAGGGCAGGTCCCCCTCTGCCCCTCAGCCAGGTCACTGATGGCTGTTGAAGAAGCCTGACCAGGCTTGTGTAGCTCGTGTGACTGCGCCAAAAAACCTAATTCTTTACAACCCGCTTGTGAAAACTGAACCTAGGTTTGCTCAGATACTGCACAAATGAGGTTATGCCTGGGGTGATGGTGTCACCTGTGACTCCTGGTGATGTAAGGCTGCTTTTTCCCATGTCACACCACAGGAGACCCTGCTGTAGAGCTGCCTGTAGTACCACCTGCTTCCATATAGGCATCTGGTGGCCATTCCCATAGTGAGCTCTCCTGCCTTGGTCAATCATCCATGCAGCAGAAGGCCTAATGGATTTCCTTCATAATTATACCTACACCCCCATCTCAGCCAACCTGTTGACTGTTTTACAGGATTTTTGAGATAGTACTGCAAAATACCTGAGGAAATAGATCATTACACAATCTAATTCCTTGTACTCGGCACTGAATTGGGTCTAAATTTCTTTTACGAGACAGAAGGAGAGTGAATATTGCAGTGTCCTTGGAATCTGGCGTGGTTTTAATTGGATTCTATCTTTTTCTAATGCTGCTCTGAAACACCAATTTAAATCCTTGGGATTAAATTTATATGACAGGCTGCCATTGTCACTAAAGTGGTGCATCATTTTAATTTATTTATTTTGCTTTGATGTCTCTTGACAAGTAATAAAGCATCAGGTCCTTAGTTGCGAAGGTCTTGTTGTTATTTTTTTCTCAAGTCCTTAACATTTCAGAGCCCTTTTGCTGACACACAGCAAAGTGCAACAACATTCATTTAAAAAAAAAAAAAAAGGGCCAACAGTTCTCAAGCTCAGCAAGAATTTTAGTGAGATACCATTTAAGATAAGGAAAGCTTCATTTATGTAATAAAAAATAACCCCTCGTAAATGAGGTTTGTAATGCATTATCCTTCTGAGCCTTCCACTAGGCCTGTAATTATGCAGAATATCTAATGTACTCTAATAATCTGATCTTAACTTGATAGTCTTTTCACTTTACATACAGACTAAAACACTACAACCCAGTAGATTAAAAAATAGACACTGATTACTTAACTGTAATAAATACATGATGCTGTGAAGGTGAAGATAAAAGCATTGTGTGCAAAGTATGAAATAAATTAAAATGCAAGGGAACAGGTGTGAAGAGACTTTGAAAATAGGTTCACATTTTTCATCATGGCATTATGGTGATTCCGTCTCCCAATCACAATCACTGCTGGCAATAAAAAGATAGATAAAGGGAAATGGCTCCTA
Organism: Ceyx melanurus; assembly: GCA_024611195.1. Lineage (NCBI taxonomy): Eukaryota > Metazoa > Chordata > Aves > Coraciiformes > Alcedinidae > Ceyx > Ceyx melanurus. The sequence continues at coordinate 17,163 of JANHGL010009363.1, read as the reverse complement.
GGTTAATAAATATATTATTAATTAAAAAAAAAAAAGTGGGGGGGACACATTTGGAAAAATAAATTGCTATAAATTAAATTTTAAAGGCTCATTAGTGAAGGAGTTTGAGACTTGAAAAAAATACTGTTTCAGTCCCTCTGTCCTAGGCAGCAAGTCTATTTTCATTTCCAGTATACAAGACCCTTGTATATTTGCTGAGAGCCAGTGAACTGCATTAACTGTTGTGATATTTTTAAATATTAATGTTACTGTTTTACCAGCTGGAGTTGAAGAGAGGGTGAGGATGCTGATGAAGCCTTGTAGTGTAGATCTGTCTGTGGAGTTTCTGTTGGGAGGCATCTCCATCTGAATTAGTTTGTATGGCACAAACAGTTTCCAAGGGCAATGACCTTGGAGAGAATGAAACAAACACAACCAGGCATTAGCGTTTGGGAACAGGGACAGATCATGAACAGACTAATGGTCTCTCATGGTCAGATTCTATGTTCATTGCCTGTATCTTCTGTGTGTGGTGGGCTGACCTTGGCCAGGTGCCTCCCCACCTGCTGCCTCCCCCTCCTCAGCATGATGGGAGCAGAAAATGAGATGCAAGAGCTCATGGGTGGAGATAAAGACAGGGAGAGGGGGAGATCACTTGCTCATTACTGCTCTAGGCAAAACAGGCCTGACCTGGGGCAAATTAATTTATTGCCAATTAAAAATAGGTTTAGAGGGTGAGAAATGCAGCTGAAAACTAGAGCAGCTTCCACCCCACACCTCATCCCAGTCTTGATTTTGCCTCTTTACCCCCCAGTGGCTCTGCCTCCCCCCAACATCTCTCTTAATAACTGAAATACTTTTATATCTGGTACCTCAAAGTTGGGTTTTTTTTCAATGCTGTCTTTTAGGCTTCAGTTGTGTGAGATTTGGGCAGTTCAGAAATGCCCTTTCAGATGCAGTTAAATGAGTAGGTGTAAGAACCAGATTAATTTTTCACAAATGTTTGATGTTATTCTGGATGCATAATTCAAACAACAGTATTGCATGGGAGCTGTTTGTGAGATGCAAATCAAATCAGTTTTAGTCTGGAATTTGTAAATAGCTTTCTTTTCACACAGGACTCCTATTTACAATTCTTTTGTGTGCGTATGTGTGCACTATTCCCCTTTTTTGTTAAAATGCTTTGCTCTGCTCCATCCTGATACCTCAGAATGCCTTTTTTTCCTTCCTAAAGTTTAATCAAGAGCCAACAATGTGCCCTTGCAGCCAAGAAGGCCAATGACATCCTGGGATGCATTAGGAGAAGTGTGGCCAGTAAGTCAAGGGAGGTTCTCCTCCCCCTCTACTCTGCACTGGTGAGACCCCACCTCCAGTACTGTGTCCAGTTTTGGGCACCCCAGTTCAGAAAAGACAGAGATTTACTGGAGAGAGTCCAGCGCAGGGCACCAAGCTGCTGAAGGGAGTGGAGATCTCCCTGCTGAGGAGAGGCTGAGAGAG
>JANHGL010009363.1:0-15587 GCA_024611195.1 Ceyx melanurus | reverse complement strand
TAAAATATTTTTACACAAGTGAGATGTATCCTGATAGTTTCACAAGCCTCCTGAAGCTCTTGCAGCCAAATATGTGTCACTGAGACATGGATATTTTTTTTATGACATTTTGGGGAGCAAGGGGGAGGGGAAGGAAAGGAAAACCCAAAGGTTTCCTAGAATCAATAGGACTGTGAATTTCAGAATAACAATCTTCAACAAAACAAGACTCTTCGGGCAGCTGTAGGAACAGATAATGTGTGTGAGAAGTGCACATCACTCTTGTTATTTGAAAGTTAAAACAACTGCCAGGTTGAAAACCATCAAACAGCAATAAAAACCACACACAGTGTATTTATTCAATTGATGCATGGCTAGGAGGAATACTTAGGAAATGCTGGGTTTTTTGTTGTCATTAACTTTGCCTTTCTCTGCTGCCACCTTGCAGTGAGAGTGGTTCTGGGTTGGCACGTGCTCTACATATTTTGATTTCAGCACCCCAGTTCAGAAAAGACAGAGATTGACTGGAGAGAGTCCAGCGCAGGGCACCAAGCTGCTGAAGGGAGTGGAGATCTCCCTGCTGAGGAGAGGCTGAGAGAGCTGGGGCTCTTTAGCCTGGAGGAGACTGAGGGGGGACCTCATCAGTGTCTATCAATATGTTAAGGGTGAGTGTAGGTTTGTCTGTTCTTGGGTGACTTGGTCTAGGTGACCCTGCTCTGGGTTGGACTAGATGATTTGCTCTAGGTCCTTTCCAACCCCTAACCTTCTGTGATCCATCATAAAAATACTCCTATGCTTAAGCCACTGCTTTACCCTCAAGTGCTTGGTATTTGTAGCACAGTATTGCAGGAGCACACAACCAGCTCCGCCCAGTACAAACTGTGTCACCTTAGGTGTGACTAAGGATCGTGCTGCAGCTCTGCTTTTCTCTGGTGATGAGCTGTCAGAATTTGAAGGCTTTCTGCTGCAGAATAAGTTGGCCATAAAAGACCTGTAAAGGACTGTAAAAATGACTATATTTGAAATTGTTTCTGTTGAGGTTTAGGACTTGAGGAGGAGGGAATGCTTGGAAATGTCATTGCAAGAAGAACTTGGTGCATGCAGGGAATGACCCTTTTCCTCTCTCTTGGTGTGCTCTTTGGTTATTTTCTTCACACAGCTTAGAAAAAGTTTCTTTAATTGTCACCAATTTCAGTTCTTTGTTTTTACATCTGGCTCAGATCAGACCTTGCTCGCCTGGCTGTTTGTTCTACCCGCAGTTACTACCCAAGAATGGGACAGACATATTAGTGATAGAAGCTTAAATCTTGGGGGAATTCAGCCACGTTGACACCTGTAAGTGCTCCCGAGTGTGTCACACGTGCAACAGGCCTTTGCCCATCCTTGCACCACACCAGGCCCGTGTCCCCTGGAGAAACCAGAGCACTGCCTTACGGCCGGGTGGGAAGCATCTGCTTCCTCCCCCTCAGGTGGGGAGTAACAATTCCTTGTGCAGCCACAAACCAGCCCAGCCCCACGACACAGAGGACTTCTCATGCACAGACCTTTGATTTTGATCTATAAAAATTACTTCTTTTTCAACAGCTCTTAGAGATTTTTGACAGCTCCCTTTCTGGAGGCCGTTGATAATGAGGGCCTAACCGCTTCTATTTTTACTCCCTACAAACTGCATTCACGTTTGGTCTCAGCACTCCGAGTTATTAAATTGTACAATAAAGTCCCCTGCTGTGCCTTTAAATCTGATAAGCTGTGAATTTGGAGACCACGAGTGAGTTTGTTCAGACTGGAATGCTCTGTAGATATAAAACCAGAGCCCCTATAAAGGGTACAATATTTGTCTTTGGCAAACTTTGTCCTTTAATAAAATTTAGACTAATTGTGAGTTACTGTCTTCTCAGGGATGAGTACATTTTTAGAAAGCAGTTTCTGGGATAGGTTGTACTGTACACCTTGATTTTTTATTTATTTATATTTCTTTGGTCAGAATTGTGGAGAAAAATCATAAGGGAACAGTGCAATAAATGTGTCATGAGTTTTGTGTTTGATTTCTTACTTCATAGCTTATTTTATTATTGTCTAAGCTCTGAATTCTTTTAAAGGAGACAGGATTAGAGCCTGTATTGGCAAGTAATTCACTGCAGTCCTTAAAGTTCACTAGATCAAAGCAGTTGATGTTGAGACACCTGTACCTGTGCTATATTTGTTTTGCCAGTGTTACTTTGGACTAGGCTTAGTCTGGTCCCTGAAGTTGGTCATTTCCACTGGGTGTCTTTCAAGCTGTCCAAAAGACAGCTCAAAGGACATTTGGCATTTTCTTCTTGAGTTTGGCTAAGTAGGTATTTGTGGTTTATTTTCTGTATAAAACAAGGTCGCAAAATCTCAGTGATGATATCACACCTGCTTAGAGAAGCAGCACAAAACTTTCAGTCTTTGGTGGGAATAAAGGTGATTCGGGGGTGCCTGTGTTTCTGGAGACCTACTTACTGTTTGCACCTGCCCATCCAAATTCACTCCCAGCAAAGGCTGTGGGAGTGTTGGGAAGAGGTGTAGAATGGAGGTCTCCAAGATAGGATGATTATCTGTGTTATCATGTAACCACAGTGCTACTCAGAAACTTTCTGCTGCTGGGTTCTGGGCTTCATCCCTTTGTCAGAGCTTGTAATGAGATGCTCAAAAGGCAGCTTGCTGTGACAGTCAGTAATAGTGGCTCCATTAAAGACTTCAAAGGAACCAGAATCAGAGGGTTTGTGCTCCTTTATACTAAACCAAGTAGCTAGAATGGAGGGTGAAGTTCTCATTTATAAGAATGTATTTCTGTAGTGGCTTCTCTTTTGAAGATCCAGCCCAGAATATGCTGCCTGTCTTGCTGGAGAGCACAAGGTCCTCAGTGTTTGGAGCAAGAGAGATCTGCTTTGAATGAGCAGCAGCAAAAGAACAGGTCGCAAAACTCCACCAACTTTATTCTTTGATGCCTGTTCTCTTCATCCCTTTCGTCTCCCAATTGTCCTGTCTTACACTTATGCTGCAATTAATCACAACTTCTGTTGGATATTGGAAACTTAATATGTACAGGTTACATTGTGTGAGAGGTGCTCTGTGAACTCTGTTTTCATTGTCTGAATTATAACTGAATTTTATAATTATCCTTTAATGAAATTCCCGTGTTTTATCCTGCTACTGTTGAATAGACCTGTTCATGATGAAACAATTATTTTGATAAGTTGTTTCCAGCAGCCTGAGGATATGGTTTGATCATTCAAGCAGCTGAAGGGATTGATCCTAGTCCGTGTGAACAGTCCCTCAACCTGTGTTTGTTTATTGCATTTCTTGTCTTCCTGCTAACCACTTAGGGCCTGGGCAGCTTGGTGAAGATCTTCTGTATCTGACAAAGATGAATGCAGTATTTTCTGTGGTCCCATTATCAAAATAATGAAACTGTGTACTAAAGCAGTATTCATTTAACCACGTCAGTCAAAATGCAGCTAAAGCATTTCAAACTTGGGAGGGAAAAGAGAGAATAAATTAATAATAATTTTAAAATAGTGGTTCTTTTCCTTCCCCCTTATAAGTTTTTGGTCATGTGGATGTCAGAAGGAAAATCTGACATGAATATTGAATAGGTTATATAGTTAGGAAAGTATTTCTATAACACCAGATGATAATATGTAGTGATAAGTGTTTGGAACTACAAACAAAAGTTCTTTTCCTCTTCCAATAGAAACGTCAGGTGCTGATGACATAGAAATGTCAGTTTCGGTGTAGAAAAGTCAGAAATCTACTTGAAGCAGTAGACTGTAGAACTAAAGTAGGCTGTTTCAAGTAGAACAGTGTGGCTGAAACACTGTCAGGTTTGTTTACTGTTGAGTGCATCACTTGTTTATGAATAGTAAGTAGCAGGAACAGCTGCTGCATTGAGAGTATAGGAGAGATATATTACAAATTGTTGGTGTTTGAAGACAAACTAAAGCACCTCAATGTAACTAAATGTACCCATTTAACAAAGTGACATTTTGGTTAGCAAAGAACAAGCATCAGCTTGTTGAAAAGTAGATGGGAATGCCTTGGTTGACAAATCCCTAGGGGTTGAAGTGTGAATGCTTTCTTCCTGCAGTGGCAGCTCCCTCTGGGAGGTGACTTTGGCTCTGTCCATGGGATGCTTCTGCTGCATTCTGATAAGAAATAGTTGATTTTAGCAATGACTGGTGCAGTTAGAAGTTTTAAGCACGTGCTGACTTACTGCAGAGGGGCTGTTCTTCTCATAGTGCCATTTTTACCTGGAAGGCAGTTTGGGTTCATGCAGCTGAGAAAACATTCAGTTCTTGTTCAGGAGAGCAGCAGAGTTAATGAGGTTACACGGAGCTGCAAGCTGGAGTGTTACTGTCTCTGAATTTGAGCAATTTCTCCCTGAAGAAGCACCATGGCTTTTTGCCCTAAGAAATAAAGAGGCTTGAAGAAACCATATGAAGTCTATTGGCTGTTTTAGCTAATTATACAGAAACCTAAGATTTATGCGAAAATTTTCTCAGGAAATCAGCAAAATCTTTTAAGTGTCTTGGCTTTGATAGAATTATTTAATATTAGCAAGATATTACAGCACATAAAAAATTTTATGCTTCACAGGGAAATAAATGTATTGTAACTTGTGACATACATACTAACTCTGCGTGACCTCTTTGTCAGACTTTATGCTAACATAAAAAATAAACTACTTAACAGATGCTCTATTGCTAATCTTGGGGGTTTATTGCTTCTGCATGCTTTTATGAAGACATTAATTTTCTCAAAGTATTCTTCCTGGAGTATTCTGAAGTATCTTGAGAAATTATCAGTTATTGGTCTAACACATTGCATCTCCTGGAAACCTGATCTACAGCCCTATTTCACTTGATTTTATTTGAGGAGTCTTTTTGGTTTGCATGAACAACAGGAGTTCTCTTGGGGGTTTGTGAACTAATTTGTATATAACTTAGACATACATAGTGGGACTGATAAAACTGTACTTTTTATTTAGTTTGTATGTTATTGTTGCAAAGAGATTATAGAAAATTACTCTTCTAAAATTTTAGTCGATTAGGCCAGTCCATTACTTGAAAAAAGTGCATTTTACAATTCTAATTTTAAGGTATTGGCTTCTTTAATTGTAGGGTTTATAGGAGACCATTATTATTAAGTTACAAAAATTAGCTTCAGCATAATAAGAGCTTATTTCACAATCCATATGTCGAACTGGTTCATGGAAAAAAATGTCATTATGCTCTAATTGGGGCTGTATCTTTACCTGTAGGGACAGATTTGAAACATACACAATAGATCAGAAGGTTATGTTCCCCATGAATGTCTGCATATAGCAAATCTTGAATTTATTTAGTTTAACAGCATGTGTGTGATCCTGAATGCCTTTGTAACAGAAAACTTGAAGTTGTGCTGTCAAGATTGTGAAATCCAAATTTTATTCTGTCTCCTTTTTTTTCTCTGCTAACATTTCTTGGAAATTTATCTGTTGTCAATCCAGATATATCCTGTTCTCCTCCTCCTTTCTGTAGCTATTATTTGTAATAAGAACACAAAGTGAGAGGCTTTGTGGATAGAAGCATGAGTGACAAGCTTGGAATTGGGTGACAGACTGGACTCCAAGAGACAGAGACAGTCATGTGTTGGGGTTTTTCTCCTTGACTTGTAATATACCCTGGGTATTAATCTAATTAGCAATAGAACCATATAAAACTTATCCTTTAGATATTCATATATAATTGTCATCTTTAGGTTTGTGCTACCTGTCCTGTTGGATGTTTCAAGTGCATGGAACAGTATCTGATGTCCCACTTAAGTCTGTCTCCAAGCACTTTCTGGCCTTCATGGTTTTTCTTGCATGTCAGTGGTTCTGTTGTTGTTCCATTAAACTGAGATGTAGGTAAAGGTTAAAAGCCCTGTGCAAGTGTTTGGTGGTTTGCTCTGTGTATCCTGTGGTGACAGTTCTTCCAGCATGTCAGGAGGCCTGTGAAAACAGGAGATGTGCCACTGCAGTGGAGACACAAAACGATGTCAATTAAACTGAAAGCTGGAAGTAAAAGGGTAGCCAGTGTAGGAGTGGTTGTGAAAGAAGGGTCACAGCTGGTTAAAACAATGTGGTTTTAAATGGAAACTGGTTAGAAGTAGTCTGAAATCAACTTCCACCTCAAGTTTAAAGCATTAGAAGGTTAATGGGTTATTTCACTTTTTTGTTGTTTTCATTCCTTTGTTATAAAGCAATTCAAGAGCGGTAGAATTTTCCACACAATTTACTTTCTGACGCTTTAACGTCTTACTTAGCTCTTCATCTTTACTATATTTTCATAATCCAGAAATTGCCAGGGGTATTTTTAAAGCTGGGGTATTTTTAAATACTGAGCCATAGGAGCCTTGGTGGTGTTTAGAGTTTCCCACATGCTCTTGTCGATTTTGGCAAGTGGTGTTCTGCTGTCACTTGGGTGAGGGGGAGGGATGGGACACAGACATTTCTAGCAGCAATGGAAAGGTGACAGCAAGTCTCAGAGCTTCTCCAGCATGTCAATTGTGGAGCAAGCTACTAAATGATTTATTGGGGCAACATTCAGGCATCTTTGTAATCTGCCACTATGCTTTATTAATGTTTCTGCAGCAGCCTTTTGTTAGATTCATGATCAATGTTTTCTCCCCAAAGGTTTGCATGCAACCAAATGAAGATCTTGTGCTGCTGTCCTCCACTAGCTCCATTCTCTGAGAAACGGAATCTCTTTCTTCCCTCTTCCTTCCCTGGCACTAATTTGATGCCTGGGAAAAGGACAAGCTTTGATTCAGTCCTTTGTGGTGGTTCAAAATGCCTCCCCCTCTCCTGCTGTGGCATATTCTTTCTCTCCTGGAACTGCAATTCTGACATAGCCATACATGGAGCATGAAAGGTTGTCTAAAATGCTGCCTCCTGTGCATCAGCAAAGAGTCTGTCAGGCTGTTCCGTGGTAATAGCAGGGGGATTCTGAAAGGTGAAAAAGGCATTTTGGTGGTTTGAAAAAAATGAAGCCACTTCCTTAGATGCTTGGCTCACTCCAATTCAAGGACAGTTGGACATACTGAGATTTGTCACCACTTCCCAAAAACAAAGGTGGTGGAGTTGTGCCTTGTCTGCAAAGTGGCTAGAACAGAAACCTGATGACTCTCTTCAGTTTTTGTGTATATGGATTTAGTTGTTTTGCACATTGAGGAAATAATAGTTAAACTGGTGCTTCTTTTTGAATAAAAGGAGCTAAAAATCAATCTGAAACGTTTGTGCAAGTTACACCCCTGCAGAAGAGTGCTAGTGCATTCTCAGTCACCAGTTGCCTGCTCAGATAGCTTGGGTTGGAGGGCTCCTGCTCTCAGGAGGGTTCTCAGCTGGTGCATCCCACTCATTCTTTTTTATCTTTTGGTTTTGTTTTGTTGTTGTGTTATTTTTTTGGGTTTTTTTTAATCCAGTGAACACTGCCATACAACTAGCTGATCTGACATTTCAGGCATCTTCAAAAAGAGCTGACTTTTCTTAAAGTAGGTCTTTTACTGCTTAAAGATTCACTTTTGCTCATTTTTTTTTGGCGAAGACAGTATGTGGCTTATATAGTTTGCTTTATTACACCCACTCTGTCCACCCAATTTGCTGTTTGTCTTTGCTGTTTGTAAGTAACAATCAATAAAATATTAATAAATGAGATCGTTTGATTTGCTCTGCAGTGGAAATAGATAATGTTATAAAGCCATCCAGCTTTTTTTCCAGCCTGTCCCAGTCCTGTTCAGCTCATGAGTACTTGAGCTCATGCAGATGACGTTGGTCTCCACTGAAAAACAATTCCTGAAGCAGAAGCCCCATGTTATTTTTGATTCCCTTCTCCTTGACCTATAGTAGGTGCTGTGGCTTGGGAAGTGGTGGGGATGAATCAGTGCTGTAAATGGGGAGGTGAAAAGAGATTTTTTTGTTTCACAGGAAAAGTCAGAAATGCTTTCCATGTAAAAATAATGTAGAGGACTTTTATACAGGACCCTGTTAGATGCAACCCTAATGTGCTAAGTGCACAGCACAGAAGCTGCATAAAATACATTGGGGGTTTTTTCAGTGCCAGAAAAGATTTTTTTTATATCTATAACAGAACATTTCCAGTGGTTTCTTCTATAATTGGGCTGATGTAATTTACAATTCACACTTGTAATCCACTGCAACATTGGCCAATAATGTTTTTTTGTCCACTCCAGCACTAAATTCTAAAACAAATCTCTCTAACAACATTATGCTATAGGGGCACATAGATATTTCCCTTAAAAGTACTGCATGATTCATGCACCGTGTACTGCTGTTTCTCGGCTCCAGTGTCTCAAAGGAAATGTTTTAATCTTATAAATAAAACCATAAAAAAATAATTTGCACGCTAGTTGCTCCCTGTGTCACTGACATTTCTCTTTTGTTGATAAGGCAGAACTGGAGGTGTAGGCTGGCAATTGTGAAATTATACACTGTTGATGCTTCCCCCCTGCTCCCACCAGTGCAAAATAGCCACCAGTTTCTCCATTCTCTGGGTAATGGCTAGAGGCAGGTGTAACTCCTGACAAGCTCACTTGGGAAAATTACTTAGAGATACAATCTCATTTATTTTTTTCTTGATGCCAGCTTGCAGACATTTATTGAATTTATTTATATTTATTTTATCAAGTTGCATAAGTGACTAAATGAACAATTGGCGTTATGTGGGAATTCACTTAAGTTATAGATCATATTTTAATTTATCTTTACGACTACCTTTTATGTGCAAATTTTTTTTAATATATAATTTTAAATATTCTCTCCTTATTCCCAGTTTTTCGAAGAAAAAGAAAGGAGTTAAGAGTTCTGCACACTGAATTTCCAGTAATATGAACTTTGGGGGAAAACCATAAGAGTAGGTGCTATGACTGAAGAAGATAAGGACCAGTGTGAGGGTTATTATGGTAAAAATGTTTTGTGTTTCAGTTTTTATTAATTTTCAGGGTTTTTTTAGGGTGATTTTTACTATTAGCTGGCAGGAGCAAAGTGGAAATTGGAAATTCAAGCTGAAACTGGAGCATGGACTGATCAATTGAGAAGAGCACCCCAAGGCAGACTCTTCCTATGTGCATATTCTGTTTGCACTGGAGCAGGGAGTATGAAAATTTCATCCTGCAGCTCAGCCTAACAGAGAAGTGTGTGGTGAGAGAATGGAAGGGAAATGGTATAATGAGCAGTACCAACCAACAACAAAAGCAAACCCCAACACACCCCACCTGGTTTTCCTCCAATATTCAGATTTGAAAGCAAACAGTAGTTGCTGCTAGTTAGGCACTGGGCTTGGTTGTTTTCAGAATGCCTTCTTGGAACTACCACCTAATTTCCAACACTGAAAAGTTTGCTGAAGGTGGATTTGTGGGTGTGTGAAGGTTTGGTTTTTTTTTTGTTGTCACCTCTATTAATAGGAATTGCTTTTCCTTTAGGCCTTCTGACTTCAGAGAATGGAGTTTCCTAGCCAGGAAACTTAGCATTTAAGTTTCCCTAGTTGCTTGAATTTTCCTGCAGCCTTAGGATAACTGTATGCCCTCTAATTCTTAAACATGAAAGACTGGATGTTGGGTTAGTGCTAATAGGTATCTCTGCAGAATTTTTTTCCAATAGAACAGAAATGTTCTTGGATGAGATTTTATAACACTGCCTTTATTGAACATATGTATCAAGTGCTGCATTGCTAATATAACAACAAATATAACTGTGATTGTGACATGCCTGGGAGGTAAAGATGGGCCAGCAAAGTAATACAGTGACATTATCAGTATTCAGCAAAGTAAGTACATCCCTAATATCAAATATAGCCCAATGAAAGTCAATTTACTTGTAAGCACAGATTCAAGTGCTTTGTTGAATTGAACACTACTGGCAGGATACAGTAGTTCTGAAAAATAGAAAATGAAGGTTGTTTTATTTCAGTAGAGGGGGAAAAAACCCCAACCCTATTTATTTTAACAGATAGGCACCTCCATTTCCCACCTAGCTGATTTGCAAAAGGAATTGTCATTTACATGTCTATTTTTCAAACTTTGCATATTCTGAAAGTGAGGAAGTTAACCTCAGTAACATTTAATATTTGTGTTGTCTGTTGTCTGAAAGGAAGGAATACAGATGGAAAAACTTCCACTGGCAAGTAGGGAAAGAGGCCTGAGCTCAGGGAGGAGCAAGCCAAGAGGAGAATCCTTTGGAAAAAAATGACTGATCTAATAGAAATAGTCTTTGCTTTTGGTAGAAATCTCCTGTACTTGCACTCACTTGCAAAGGGAGTTTTTGTTAGGGTAAGATTTTGCCCTTAGATTTTGACAAAGAGGTGGCAGCCTCAAAATTGGCATCAACTGTCTGATCTCCAGACTCTAGGGTCTTCAGCAAACTATGGTAACAATGCAGGACACATTTTCTGCTTTGAGAAGAAGTGGCTCTGGAAAAGGTTTAATAAAGGATGGATGGATAGATAGATAGATAGATAGATAGATAGATAGATAGATAGATAGATAGATAGATAGATAGATAGAAAAGGAAAGTACACAGATTCCAGACTCCTGCTTGTGTCCATTAATATTTTTCAGTTGTATTTATTCTGACATATTTTACCAACTTTTCTTTTTTTGCCACAATGCTCCAGAACACTGCACTCAGCAGTTCAGCTTTTTTCTCTCTTTATCTCTTTCTTGTTTATCAGACAAGGATCACTTGAAAAAAAAGGATACTGGGATGCTTCAGAGTTGGTTTGTTAGTGGATTAAAGAACAAGTGAATGCATATATTGATTTTGAGAGCTGAAGAACCATGCATATATTTCAGCTGCTAGTTTTCCTTATTCTGCAGGGGTGCTTCAGAAGGAAAGCTGTTAGTTGAAGAAGTAGGAAAAAAAAATAATCAGCATTTTCAGCAGGGCTATGGCCTGGGTGAGGTGACTTGCCATGAAATGTTAATGAAAATGGATGTCTGTGGGCAGTGTTGTGAAGTTGGGGTTTACCTTGATGTTTTGATTCTTATTTGTTTTAACCTGTTTAATACATAGCTATTGATTTAGCTGCTCTTTTTTACGTTCTTACTAATTCATCACTTATGATTTTTTTTTAAATAATTTGCTTTAATTAATGTTGTAAGAGCTCTGTGGGCCAGGCTCAAAGGTGTGCAGAAACCTCCCATGCCAGTCCCAGTCTCTCAAAACCAGTGAGGGTTTTTTCTACTTCAGACTTTTACTGCTTTTACCAATATAAAATTGTAGTATATTTTCAAGGACTTTTGGGGAATTCTGAGTTATTGCTTGTAAGTGAAACTAGCTTCATCCAAATTCTGCCTCCTTATTCTGCCATCTCCTATAGAAATTTTACTGTTCTGCATTTGCTCCCTTATCCTTCCACCCAATAACTCTGTGGGATTACTAAAAGATTTTCAGGTTAAGTAGCCCTATAATGCTCATTTTTCTGTTCTGCTGTATAAGACAAACCTAGAATTTCCTGCAGTAACCATTGCATCAGGTATAATGTGGTCCCTGGTTGATACAAAGATATCTTGAATGCTGATTTGGAGAACTCAAGTGCTAGACAACTCAGCTTACTTGTGAGTAAATTGGCCCAAGGTTCTGTTACCCACATGGCAAACTTTTGCACTTTATTTGTAATCTAAATCAGTTCAGCTTCCAGCTACTGGGAATCAGATGCTGGAATTTCAGCAGTGATTTAACAAAACTATTCAGGAAAACTTTCTCCTCACTCTGTATAAATTTAGGATAATATTTCTGTGAGAAAAGAGGCGCCTTTTGGGTGAGGAATTAAAAATAAAGAAGGAAAATCAATCTGTGGTGAGCAATTACAAATGTGAAATGTGTTGGAGCTGCCTCAAAACAAACAGTGGGGGGATGTAGGGAGGTTAAAATGTAATTTGCTAGTGATAGTGAATAATGGGAAGACAGAATTTTCCCTGGTATGACATGCAGAAGTTCCCAGTGCCATCACTGGTAGGGGCAGCCTGAGCAGGTTATTGTGAATCACAGAATCACAAATATTAGGGGCTGGAAGGGACCTAGAAGATCATCTAGTCCAACCCCCCTGCCTGAGCAGGATCACCTAGACCAAGTCACCCAGGAACAGATCCAGGCAGGTCTTAAGTGTCTCCAGAGATGGAGACTCCACAATCTGGACAGAGAGGGAATGCAGATGCCACGTCATCCAAGTTTTATGTCCCTAGTAGATTTGCCAGGCTTCAGAGCTGAACTAAATCTAACCCTTGCTGAATTGCTCTCCCTCTTGTGCAGTCTATGCTTAGAAATGTATTTCAAATGTCCCCAAGACCTCACTGTAGGAAAAAGAAACCTCATTGAGTATACAAAGGATTGAACAACTCGTCTTTTAAAGATTAATGTGAGTTTGATTTATCAGCAAAATGCGCCTCACGTCAGCTGTTGGACCAATGGATGAGCCATTGGGCAGCACAGCAAATGAATGCCACTAAATCATTTTTTGTCCCTTTTAGCTGTCATCTTTTCCTTTTCCTACCATGTGAGTGGTGTTGTGACAATATTTGGTGCATTCAGTCATTCAGTGACTGTGGTGTATTTCATTTGTTCTGAAAACTGCTGCCGCTGGGGAAAGAAAGGAAAGCAAAACAAAACCATTGCCACAGGTCAAACTTTGAGGAATCCAATTTTATCAGCAGAAGTCTGGAATTCACGGGCTCTAATCTGATGTTTTAAAGTCCCTAAGGACAGCAGTGAAACAATCCAATAAAAAGGAGCTTTAAAATGTAGATCTTTATAGAATTTGCCTGTAGAACTGTTTTAAAACTACAATACCATTGGCCTAACGTATTAAAAATTGAACAAATTAATTGATTTGGCGAGTGGGGTTTTGTGCAGTTTTCCCGTGAAAGACTTCAATTTATTTGGACAAAGTAATAGTAAAAACTAATAGTGGATGACACCAAGTTGGGCAGGAGTGTTGATGTGCTTGAGGGTGTAAAGCTCTGCAGAGGGGTCTGGACAGACTGCACTGATGGGCCGAGGCCAATGGGAGCAGGTTCAACAAGACCAAGAGCTGGGTCCTGCACTGGGGTCACAACCCCCTGCAACGCTCCAGGCTTGTGGAAGAGCAGCTGGAAAGCTGCTGGCAGACAAGGACCCTGGGGCTGTTGGTCGACAGGCAGCTGAACGTGGGCCAGAGTGTGCCCAGGAGGCCAAAGGGCCACCAGCATCCTGGCCTGGATCAGAGCTGTGTGGGCAGCAGGAGCAGGGAAGGGACTGTCCTCCTGCACTCAGCTCTGCTGAGGTTAATACTTTTAATACCTTTAATACTGGGTTCAGTTCATAGCTACAAGAAAGATGTGGAGGTGCTGGAGTGTGTCCAGAGAAGGGCAAGAAATGTGGGGAAGGGTCTAGAGCCCAAGTCTGGTGAGGTGGGGCTTGATTGTGTTCTCCCAGCTAATAAGTGGTAGGATAAGATTCTGTGATCCTAGAGGCTTTTTCCAACCTAAACAATTCTGTGATTGTAAATCTAAACTATATTTTCATTATTTTATTATTTCACTAGGGGAAAAGGAAGAAATGTGAGCATAATAAACAGTAACTTCAGAGTATCAGTTTACCTGCCATGAGGTTGACTTAGGGTTAGCCATGATTAATTTATAGGATTGGCTACTTTATCTTTTGGGTTATGGTAAAAAAAACATATTCCTCCCACTGAGACATGGAAGGTTGTTAATCCAGTAACCACTCACAAAAAAAAAGCTTTTCTGGTAAATGCTTAAGTTTGTTTTAATGAAATACATCCATGAAAATGTCCAAGTTCCGACATACATAAAAAACCTTTTACATTTTAAAATAAGTGGTTACTTATCCTGTTTTTCAAGTGTTATGATTCATTCAGCTGATGTCTATATACTACTAAGTGGGGGCAGTAAGCTACTTCACCAGAAATGGCATGAGGGCCATACTGGTTTAAGTCCATAAACTTAAATCAAATAACAGTACTTCAACACAGATGCTGCTTAAGTTGACATCTGTTCATTTGATGGGTCATTTAGTGGCCTTCTAATTGAAGGATAATGTTGAGTTTAAAAAAAATACATTTTTAAATAATAAATTTGCTTATATGTATAGTAGAATACAATTCATACTACTAATAATACCTTTTTTTCTGCCCTTGCAGTATCTCTAGAAAGATCTGCTTAAGAAATACTACTAGTGTAGAATCCCCGCTCAGTTTTGAGAGCAGGTTAAAAATAACACTTGGGTCTTAATTTAGCAAGCACTTGAAAACTGGTGTTGTGTCAATTGACTCTACAGAGACATTCGTGGCTTACGATTAAATGTGTGATTAAGAAAATTAATGGAAAAAAAAAAAATAGTCCTTCCTGGCCTTAGTTATAGCAGAGAGGCAGAATGGGAAGACACTGGTCCAGGTTGCCCAGGTTGGTGGTCATCTCCCCTCCCTGGAAATCTGCCAGGTAGGTTGGGTTGGGCTCTGAGCAATCTCCTCTAGTTGCAGATGTCCCTGCTCCCTTCAGGGGGGTTTCACTAGATGGCCCTGAAAGGTCCCTTCCAAGCCCAACCAGGCTATAAGTCTAAGTAAATCTGTTGTTTGAATCAATTAACAGTAAGGAAAAATAAAGCCTCTTTTTTCCCTCCAAAACAAAGGTTTGTAATTTAAATCTGAAGATGATAATTTATTTCATGTCACACTCACAGAATGACATTCTTTTCAATTCTCATGAAATTCTAATGCCCGGGACTAATAGAACTAATACTTCTGTAGGGACCAGTGTTAACCATTGGTCCCCATTTGTTTTGGCCTATTAATTACAGGTAGAAAGTATTGAATGTCTTTGCACTAAAAGTACAGTGTGGCCATTATTCAAAATGTACATGTCGGAAAATCATATATATCAAGAAAATCTTGGCTTGTCTCTGACATAACGTATATTCTCTCTGCAAAATATCAATTGTATAGATGTCTATAGTAAGAAAAAATACTGGGGCAGTAGCCAGTCTAGAATGTAAATCAGTGCACTCTGTCCTGGCCAGGTTTAGAAAACATGATTTATTGATAATGTTCACTAAAGCAGAGTAATTTAATGCAGAGAATTTTCAGTCCCTTTTTAAAAATTCTATATGATATCCAGCATACTGCTCTTCTCCCCCAAAAGTTAGGCACGGCATTAATCTTTCATGTTTATGTAAAGTGCTGAAATGAGATGGAAATTTATATTCTCACTCCCCAAGAATAATTTCCTCAGCATTAACCTGGCCAGAAATGACTAAACGCAAACAACAAAAACTTTTCTGACACTATGATTTGATACAACTGTTGTATAAAGGGCTATGCTCCATTAAAAGAAATGTCTTTCTCACTCATTGTAACTGCAGTATGGTGCCTAAACTAATGAAGATATTAACTATAAAATAGTCCTCACTCCACCTTCAGTCCTGCAAACACCAAATGCACAAACAGAACTCTGGCTTTTTGATACTGCAGCTTTCCAAATCCAAAGGGTAGAAGCTACAAGTAGCAGGAAAAGCTTAAAAAAAAATTAATATTTTTTTTAATATCTATATTTTT
>JANHGL010009362.1:6475-22778 GCA_024611195.1 Ceyx melanurus | reverse complement strand
CTGCTCAGGCAGGGGGGTTGGACTAGATGATCTTCTAGGTCCCTTCCAACCCCTAATATCTGTGAATCTGTGAATGTAATGTTACAGCTGAATTTGTAGATAATGCCAGCTCTTCATAATAACTACTGACAAAATATAAATATGATCTTATTTTTAGGATTAGTGTATTGGTCTTTTTGAGAATACATAGATGATCAAAGGTCAAAGAGGTTCCCAATAATGCCTATGATGAAGGCATTATACATCATCCCAATGATGAAGAACAACTCAAGTGAAATCCAGTTTTAGAGTAAGTTATTCTGAAGCTATAAATTACTGTGCTTTAACTTCTGTGCATTACTTAGTGTTGTGACACTTTATGAAGCCCTCAGAGAACTGTGTAGATAAGAAATTCGTAATGCCAGAAGGAAGAGAGTAGATTGATGTTATGAAATAATGTTGCTACTTTCCAAATGCTGGGCATCTTTCCTCTGAAGTAAGAAAGAAGATGAGTCACAAAGAACCTCTGTGTCTATAGAGTATCAGAGAAAAAAAAAATAAAAAATCAGAGGTGTATGTAGGGTAAGATGAAGACTTGCCAGAAATGTTTCAAAGGAGAGCTAAAGTGAAGGAATAAAGGAAAGAATTTCCAGGTTGGATCAATATCTAAGTGTCAGGTAAAAATTTTCTAAGCTATAGAGAGAAATCTTAATTGTACTCTCTTCCATCTCTCATGCCAAAACATTGCCTTGAAGGATATTAAGAAGCTGATAAATTGCAATGTGTTTGGGTGTCCTAACTTATACCTCCCACCAGCAAAAAAAATAAATGTGTTAGATAGTAAAGAAATCAAATACACCAGTTTTAAATCACTTCAGAGCCAAATGAAGACAAAAAAAAAAAATGTTCTCTTTGTGACCCACAAGGACAAGCAGTAGATCAAAGATGTTGTTTTGCATAGAATCAAAAGGAGAAGGGATAGCTGGCTTAGAGTTTGTGAACAATATACAGTAGCTATTAGGAACCATGACACAAAGTGATATCTCTGAAGAGACAAGTGTTACACCACAGATGTACACAACGTGGAGAATAAAATGTGAAGAATTGTAATAACATAGTGCATTGCCAAAAAAGTCTGTTGTCTAATTAGGAAATCAGAAAAACACAGAGAAATTGTCCTCAGAGTCTAACAAAAAGATATACTTTGATCTTACAAACTGTCTACTAAAACTTTTTTCCTAAAAATGTTTTGCTTTATGGTTGGTAGGGTGAGTCAGAGGTGTGTGTAGAGAGGGATTGTTGTTTATGGTTTGTTTGGGTTTTTTTAATACACTGACCATTGCCTTAGACTTCCTGGGTGAATGTGTTATCACAGAAATGTATTGTATGTGTTCCATATAGTTTTCTTCATTATGTGTGTGTGGATTGTGGTTGTTGCTTAAGTTCCCATGATTATTTAGTGAAGAAGTTGCATATAATTCCTGGCAGAATGGTAGTTTATTACTTTAAAGAACAGCTCATATTTCAAAATGTTTTGGGTTTGTTTTTTTTTCTAAGATCATTACAAAAATAAAAAACAAATGGCAAGGATATCAACTCTTGTTACCAATTACCCAGCAAATGTAAAAACACTAAAAATAGCCACAGGAAGGAATAATTTAGCTGGCAAATTATAGAGCTGCTTACTTAGAATACTAAGTAATATATTTTTGATCAAAGATAAACAGTTTTAAAAGTTACATTTGTTTTGTTGCAGAGTAAAAAGGAAATTGTTATTCCCTGCAGACTGATGTACCTTGTAAAGCAATCTGTCTTCAAACCCACAGTGAAAGAGAGAGTCAAAAAAAAAATAAATTAAAAACTCCTCTGAATTACACAATGAGGCCCTTGAGACTGCTGCCAGTTGCTCTCTCATGTTGAGGATCACAGATGTCTCATACTGTGAGTTATATTGAGCATTTTCTGTTTGTTTTGTTGTTTTTTTTTTCTCAAACAGATTGTGAACAATTGATGTTTATACTAGTCAGGTGGTTACAATTGTTGGAAAACTCTACTGTCCACACACTGCGGCTCCATTTCAGTAAAAAGTAGCTCTTAAAAATTTTCATCCGGTTCTAAGGATGTGCCCAGGTTCCTTACTGAATAAGCACTGAAAAATATTAGCATGTATTTTACCAAAATTGCACTTCTGGGATAAATCTGGCTTCACTGAAATCCTTGGAATTGGAATTGCTGGGAAATTTTAATTGCTGAATTTTAAACTTATGAAAAAATCCAGCAGTTGCACTTTACTAGAAATGTCAAGATAATTACTATTCTGATTTAATTTTCAGGGAAGATTTTGTAGGGCTGTTTGGATGCATAGCACAGAACATGTAGAACAGGAAGGCAAAGTGGTTTTTCAGTATCTATGTTCCTTCTTTGACCTTGGGTTTCTTCCTCCTCAAGGTTCCTTAAAATAAAACCAGTAGCTCAAAAAGCTTGTCATGGAATGTGAAGATCCCTTAATAACATCTGTCACTTGTTCTATCTGGGTTATCAGCCTATCTTACAGAAATAAACTTTGAAAGATGTGTTTTGGGAGTATTTTTACAGATGTCTTCCGCAAAGGCTGTGCTGAGAGGTAGTGCTATGTCTCTTGGGAAGGCATTTCAGAGCTTCATTCCAACTTTCTTCATTAGAAACATCATTTAAGTGACTTTTGTCTTTTGATTCCCAAATTACAAATACAGTGAATGAAAAATAATTGTGTACAAGGACAAACAAAATCTGACAGAGGGAATTCAGGATTTGTGAAACCACAGGATGGGTTTTAGATTCGCAACAGCCATAATGAACACAGTGAAAAAAGCAAAATAGAAACTTTTATAAAACAAGGTTAATCTTAGTGAGACACTGCTAGCTTCAACAGTCCTGGGAAAAGTTGGATCAGTAGTTTAGTCTGAGGTCATGCACCTTAGCAGTAAGGAGGAAAAGTACTCTGTTTTCTTAATTTTGAAAAATATGCCATTATGCCTCGGGAAGTATTACAATATTTTAGTAATAAGCTACAATGCTCATTAGTCTACCTATTATAGCTGAAGTATTTGTTAAGTAGTATCAGCTGAGATAAAAGAAATTTGAAAATGAAATCGTTACAAATTTGAGTCAGTGCCTTTTTCAAATGGGAAGCTTGCAATAT
Organism: Ceyx melanurus; assembly: GCA_024611195.1. Classification (NCBI taxonomy): domain Eukaryota; kingdom Metazoa; phylum Chordata; class Aves; order Coraciiformes; family Alcedinidae; genus Ceyx; species Ceyx melanurus. The sequence continues at coordinate 19,618 of JANHGL010009362.1, read as the reverse complement.
TACCCTTAATGAGCTGATGCCCCAAACTCCAAAAATGGATTAACATTTTCTAACCTCTTTTGAACTTATTAGAAATTTTGATCTGAATTTAAGAAGAGATTATTTATTCTATTTAATGACTTCTTTAAAACAAATAAACAAAAAAAAAGGGGAGTGGGGAAGGTTGATAACTGGTTCAAAAAACAAACTTCGTTTCTCAATGTAGAATGCAAATCATTTGACAGGAGACAGAGTAATCTGAGGTAGATTTATGCTGGAACAAACAGAGCCGTAGTTTTATGGCCAAAAAAATTTAAATTAATGTCTGTTCGTTGAACCTATATGCATCCTCAGAGTGTTATACTTTAAGATTAACTAAGAAAATGGTTATTTTAAAATAGCAGCTGGAAGGGAAAAGGTGGAGACTTTCACATTTTATGAAGTAATCCTGGGAGGAGTGCAGAGGGAAGGGTTCTTAAGGCAAAGCAGTTCATCTGCATATGGAACATTTCAGGAACTGGGCCTGGATTAATTAGGGCCGCACGTGGAAAGAATTCACAAATAAATTGTTTATGTTTACAGAGTTTTGAGTTTTATTTCAAATAAATGAAGCAAGTAAAAAGGGGATTGCTATGGGTTTAATTATGAATTAATGGAATTATATTACAAACCAATTGATTCTCTGTGTGTATGTAATGAACAGAAATGCACCATGGGCAAACAGTTGCATTTTAGAGCTAGGGTGGAAGGAAAGCATCACTCTTATTTAGGCAATCCAAAACTGATAGGTAGTACTGAAGGAGAAGTACCAGCTCACAAGAAATTTAAAAATTTTCTTTAATGGTTTCCTTTCGGTGACCTTAACTATGAGAGCTTGTCTTTGATGAAGTATGACAGCTACTGTCAAGTTAAATGGCCAATATATTAATTACTTAAATTATAACATTTTGTAGCCATAATGCTGGACATGTTTAAGTAATAACCTTCTTTATGCAAGCCTTACAGCTTTTGTGTATCACCCAACAGTCTCAAATTGTGCAACTGTTTTGGAGTAAAGTCTAGGGTAAAATAAGGAAAATTCTAGTAAAGTTATTTTGCAGCTTTTTCTCAACATTTATTTCTATTTGTACAAATGTTGAAGAATGTAACTCTACATTTTTATCACTGTGCTCTTTATTTCTGATAGAATATAATTAATCCTTGCAGCATATTGTCACTTTTATCCTGTATAGAAACCTGTAGAAGACACTACAGAAGGCCAATTAAGACAGTGTTGTTGAAACTTGTCCATCCAGGGCTATTAAGATGACTATATACATGTAACAGATTTATTCTACTGTCTAACAAAGATAACTCCAGATGCTCTTTGTAAACACAGAATATCCATATCAAAAACAAAACAAAAAAATCCCCAAAGCATACACACAGAGAAAAAATAAACAGCTCCAAATAATCCAAACCAAAATTACGACTTTGGAGTTGTGCTAGTCATGAAGGTCTTTGTTGGCATGTGACTTTGTAAAGAACTTTAAGACTGTACAGCTGGACTTCATCTTACCAAACTTGAGCCAAGTTAGGTATTTGACCTCAGGCAATGATGGCAGTTCTATAGCAAAAAATGAAGAGAAACTAATCCCTCTCCTACATGCCTAGGTGTCTATCTCTTTTCAGCAGCTATGAAGTTGAAATAAGCAATTTAGGCTAAAATCAGGCAAAATTAATATAATTACAGGTCAGAGTCATTTTCTGGATAACAACTTGCATTTCCATTTTCACTTGAATAATAGTCCGTATTATTTCTGTATTTTGAGGATGTGAAACACTTTTCCAAGATGTATTTTGCTTTCATGGATAGATAAAATGGCCCTTAGCAATAGAGTTCGGCAGACTGTGATTTAAAAAAAAAAAGTATTTTTACTTGTATGGCACATTGACAGGGCCAAATCTCCACCAAAGACCCCTTTATGATATCTTTATATAATAACATTTGATAAAAATACCAATGACCTCATATAGTTCTCACAGCTTTAGAAGAGGGACGTTACTTCCCTCCCACTGTATGTGAATATCAGGTTCGTGACCACCTGAGGAACCTAAACATACATAAGTCCATGGAACCAGATGAGATTCATCCCAGAGTCCTGAAAGAATTGGCTGATGTAGTTGCCAAGCCACTTGCCATAATATTTGAAGTGCCTTGGCAGTCAGGGGAAGTCCCTGGGGACTGGAAGAAGGGACATGTTACACCCATTTTTAAAAAGAGTAGGAAGGAGGACCCTGAAAACTATTGCCCTGTCAGCCTCACCTCTGTGCCTGGGAAAATCATGGAGCAGATTCTCCTAGAGGGTCTAACAGAGCAAAGAGAAGGCAGTGGGCTGATGAAGGACAGCCAACAAGGCTTCATCAAGGGCATGTCCTGCCTGACAAATCTAGTGGCTTTCTATGATAAGGTGACTACATCCATGGACAATGACCCATAGATGTGATCTATCTGGACTTCTGCAAGGCTTTTGACACAGTCCCCTACAACATCCTACTCGCCAAGTTGGAAAAATATGGATTTGATGGGTGTACTGTACCGTGAATAAGGAATTGGTTGGATTGTCACATCCAGAGGGTGGTAGTCAATGTCTCGATATCTAGATGGAGATCATTGACAAGTGGCGTCCCTCTGGGGTCTGTACTGGGACCTGTACTGTTCAATATTTTCATTGTGGTCTAGTAGTTAGGGTTCAGCGCTCTTACTGCCACGGCCTGGGTTCGATTCCCATTCAGGGAAGATTCTTTGTGACTTGGTCTAGGTAATCCTGCTCTGGCAGGGGGGTTGGACTAGATGATCTTCTAGGTCACTTCCAACCCCTAACATTCTGTGATTCTGTGATTCTGATAAGGGGATCGAGAACACCATCAGCAAGTTAGCAAATTACACCAAGCTGAGTGGTGCTGTTGAAAGTCTGGAGGGCCAGGATGTCATCCAGAGGGACCTGGATAAGCTGGAGAGGTGGGCCCAGGTGAACATTATGAGTTTCAACTTCAAGACTAAGTGCAGAGTCCTACACCTGGGTAGGAAGAACCCTCACAATCAATACAGGCTGGGGGATGAGGTGTTGGAAAACGTCTCTGCAGAAGAGGACTTGGTGTTGGTGGATGAGAAGTTGCACATGAGCCAGCAGTGTGCACTTGAAGCCAAGAAGGCCAATTGTATTCTGGGCTGTATCAAGAGAAGTGTGGCCAGCAGATCAAGATAAATGATTCTGTCCCTCTGTTCTGCTCTGGTGAGACCTCACCTGGAATAATGTATCCAATTCTGGAGCCCTCGACATGGGAAAGACATGGACCTGATGGAATGAGTCCAGAGGAAGGCCACAAAGATGATCAGGGAGCTGAAACGCCTCTCCTATGAGGACAGGCTGAAGGAGCTGGGGTTGTTCAGGCTGGACAAGAGAAGGCTCCAGGGAGATCTTATAGCCGCCTTCCAGTACCTGAAGAGGCTGGAGAGGGGCTGTTTACAAGGGCCTCTAGTGAAAGGATGAGGGGTAATGGGTTTAAATTAGAGGAGATTTAGACTAGATATCAGTAAGAACTTCTTTACCTTGAAGGTGGTAGAACAGTGGAATACACTTCCCAGGGAGGTGGTTGAGGCTCCATCCCTGGAGATATTCAAGGTGAGGTTGGAGAAGGCTCTGAGCAGCCTGGTCTAGTTGAGGGTGTCCCTGCTCACTGCTGGGGGACTGGACTAGATGACCTTTGGAGGCCCCTTCCATCCCTAAACATTCTATGATTCTGTGATTCTAAAAAGGTGATTTTTGGTAGAGTTGGTATTGCTTTTTGATGAAATCTGTTTCTTTTTCTTTTTTTATGGCAAATCAAGAATGAAGCAGGAGACATACATATTGCTTTCCTCTTTCCTTGCTGGATTCATGAGACTAACTGTATCTGAGAAATAAAATCATGTCTCTTGACCTTCCCATGAGTGTTGTACAACCCAAAGCCTGATTATCTCACTTGGAGCTTATAAACATAGAATCCCAGTAGGGAAGGGATTGGAACAGGCCTCTGGAGATCACTTAGTCCAACCTGCCCTTCTCCAGCAGGGTCATGCAAAGCAGGGGGCCCAGCATGACAGTGTCTCGGCAAATTTGGAATCTCTCCAGAGACTCCATAACCTCTCTGGGCATCCTGGGACAGACTTTGTCAACCTCACAACAAAGAACTTTCTCCTTCTGCTCAGATGGAACCTCCTGGGTTGCCCTTTGTCCTGTCTCTGGGCACCACTGACAAGAGTCTGACCCCATCCTCTTGCTGCCCGGGGGCCCTTTAGCTCTTGCTCAGCATTGATCACATTCCCTCTCAGGCTGCTTTTCTCCATCTGAGCAGCCCCACAGCTCTCAGTCTTTCCTGGGCACAGAGATAGATGCTTCAGCCCCTCATCATCTTCAAAGCATCTGCTGGATTCCCTTTAGTAATTTCCCTGTCTCTGTTGAACTAGGGGGTGCTGAACTGGACACAACACTCAAGACGTGACCTCCCTGGGGTAGAGTAAATGGGGACAAGAACCTCTGTGGACCTGCTGCCTATGGTCTTCTTGTGTATGTTTGTTAAGCATATGAAAAGTTACTGTAGGACCATGTTTAGCACACTGCCCATACAACCAGTTCTAAATAGTCAAAATAAACTATCTCTACTGGTGATTTTTAGCAAGTACAGTTTTCTTAACAATGCCTACCTTTATTCCCGTCTAGATGCTGTACTGAACTGATTTCATAAATGTGCTTATTGCTTCTCTCAAATGGCAGTTCCTGTAATGTTCCAAGACACCTCTTTGGCCAATGCTGATTATGTTTTAATGTTTATACCCAAATATTTGTTGAGTGAAAAAAAAAAAAAATATTTCACTGAAATAGCTTTGATTTTATTAAATGTACTCCCTGTGAAGTAATCCTGAATTACAGAATGTTTTTCCATTACTGCACTCAGTTTTCTTGCTTGCTTTATTTGTCATGTATTTTTCTCCAAAGTGTGAAACCTGCCAGGAAGACCATATTCGAGGAGGGTTTTTTTAACTCCTTTTTTTGGTGTTGTTAAAAAACTCTGCCCCTAAAAGAGAACCAAAAGATACAATTCTTAATGGCTTCCTCTTTTGATAAAAAATAAAACCAGGCACATTTGATATGAGAAGGGTAGTGTCTGACTTTCTTTTCCCTAACATCTTGTTTGAAGATATCTGTCTAGATACTACTAGTAGTCTTTTTTTAACCAATAATTGCTGTTGGTCATAAGGACTGATCTGACAGCCAGCTATGCTACCACCCTTGGTTCTGTAGTGAGGAAGAAGAAAGCAGTCTGCAAATCATTAACAACTTTTAGTATTTTTGGCAGTCATTTAATTACAAATAATTAGTAAAATACCTTTTTAGTTTAAAATGTTTCTTACATTTGGAAAAGAAAAAAAAAAAAAGCAAAAGCATCTGTATAAGGACTTTAGAAAAGAACTGCTGTGAACAGCACAAATCAATGGTCGGGACCAGTTAGGCTGCTAGCCTACGTAATAGACTTAGTGTTTAGTAAAAACTCTTCTCCCAGTTAAAGAATAAAGGTTGAGAAACCTGTAGGCCTTTCCAGTATATTTGGTGTGACTTTTCACCCCTCGTTTTACCCTCTTAGCATGGCCCTCCTTTATAACACACTCTCCTATAGGTTGGCGGCACCCAGTTAGTGCTGCTGTGGGTCACACTGAGTTAGCACTTCTGTTACAGACAGTACTTCCTGGGGGTTTGTAAATCAGCTGTAGAAATTAATCTTAAATTAGAGCTTTGCAAACTTATGATACACAAAGACCATTTTCTTCTTTTTTTCCTCAGTTGGTCTCCTTTGGTATGAGGTGCAGTACTCAAACTGTTTAAAGCATTTTGGGGGTTGGGCAAAGATGAGATATAGGAGGTTGAAGAAGGCAAGACCAGCAAAAGCTTTCGGTACACTCCTCCACCCTGGTCCTGTCATCATTATTTTTATCCTATGTAACGTCTTTTAGGTACTTATCTTCCAAGTATGGTACAACTGCTGTATTCCTGCTGAGTCATCCCAAGGCTGTCGACTTTCACATATGTGGTGGTGAATAAGCTGAACACAAGATGGTTTCCGTGGTCTACACATGTAGTTTTCCTATCTCTCACTTTATCCAGAAATTAAACCTTCTCTCTTTTATAGAGCATCTGAGGCAAGTGGAAGTTTGGGAAGTTCTCTTAGATCCTTGAAGATAAGTAATTTGTTTGAAGTATAGTTTTATTTATTAGCAATTGCTTCTTACAAGATGTTACTTCATGTGCAGAAAATAATGGATTTGTTGGTTTGTTTTTTTTTCCTGTCGGTTTCACAATGAAATACTCTATTACACTATATTAGGAATAAACAGATTAATTTTTCTATCTGTCCAGATTAAAAGCCTGCTCAACCTGCTCTTTGTTGTTGATTAGAAGACCTTATGTACATACTTCCCCAAGGGTACTTTCTACACCACATATCTAGTTTTCTCATTTGTGGCTCTGGAGGAATCTCTAGTGCAATTTAAGAGAGGAATAAAGAGCTGAATGTGGTGCTACTGTCCTTCAAGTCATATCACTGACTGGGAGAGAACAAGGAGCAGGAGATACAGAAGGCACATCAGAAGCAAAATGTGAAATTCAGCTCCTGTATAGAACAGGGAAAGAGTTGATCACAAGCAGCTGGAAGTTATTTCATTTATTTTTAATTTACTTATTTTTTTCCTCTTGATTCATTTTGATCAGGAAGCTAGAGGATATTACTTTTTCTAGAACAAAGTACAAAAGTGTATATACATACAGTATATATATGCTATATAAAAATACTGGAGAAGAGAGGATAATTGAATAACCAATTTTTGGTAGAGATAAAGTCCCTTGATGGAGAGTCAGATATTAAACTGATTCTACTTCTTGGCTTAAGAGCCTGAAAAGAATAAAAATAAGAATGGGAAAATTATGAAAATGTTGAGAATTTGTAAAGAGGAGTCTACTAACATTATTTATAGCATTAACTTTGATAATAATTTCTGTGAGCCACATTTTCAACCTAAAAGAGCAATTGTGGAGAAAGTCTACACCTGGTAAAAAATGATAAAAACCTTATTTTTATGGGGTGTTTACACAAACTTTGATGTTACTGGTAACAGGAGTAATGAACAGCAGCTGAAAAGTACAGCAACAAGCTAAAATTAGTAGAAACTACAGAAAGACCAAAGCATCCAAATCCTCAATCTACAAAAAAATCATCTTTTATGATGTTTTAAAATAGTATTGAAATCGTTCTAAGGTAAAAAAAAAAAAAAAAAAAGAAAAAAAAAAACAAAAACAAAAAAAACCCAAACAAGTCCTTTTTTGAAATTAGTGGATTTTTAAAAAAAGCTATAAGCACTAAAAATTATATAGTTCAGCAAACCTGAAAAGGGAAGGCTATTTTCACTGTATCTGTTAATACAGAAAATGTTTAAAAAACCCCAACAAACCATACCCATTTTGCATGCTTTTTGTTGTTATTTATGAGATTTCCAATATTTGAGAATAATTCTTATGGCAATTAACAAATTAACAGTGTTTCAGGATTAAAAAATAAAATAAACAAAAAAAAAAATCAAAAAACAACTTGAAGTTACTGAGTTACAAAATGAATTGTTCTGCAGCTGCAAAATCAAGTGCCTTAGCTGAGGTAATGCTTTTCCTTTCTTTTGCATGTGTCAGCAGTAATGGAAGCAGCTTCTAAAAAGCCTTACATGTGAAGATGGTGCTGAGCAGACTACATTCTGTTCTGTTTAATGCTTTTTGCATTTTGTTTTGTTTTGTATTTTTGTTTGTTTGTTTTGATTTGGTTTTTGTTTGTTTTTTGAATAAGGCACAAAGACTTCAAATCAGGCTGAACTTCAAGCAAAAGTTATTCTCTTTTGGGTTCAACCACCCACTTTCTTAAGGTCACTAGTTGAGGCTAATGCTGCATAGAGGGGCTGCAGCAAACTTGGCATCTCCTTGATTAGGCTCCCTGCTGATCTAATACACATACCAGCTCCCTTGTCAAGGCAAATAACACATCTAGTGAATTGGAAATAAGATTTAAGTGATCCAGAACAATGCGGCTTGCCCTCTCATCTTTTTACCAAATCCTTCTCTTTGTATTCTGGACTGTGAAAACTGCTCTTGTTAGAGGACTTAAATCTTCATTTTTTCCTGTAGATTATTTGGAAACAGGGCAATTAAATGTTGGAGCTGCTAACTCCTCCTACCAAAGGAAGAGACTGCTTGTGGCATACTGATTGCATCATTTAAATGAAAGGCTGTTATTAAAAATACTGTAGTATAAGCTTCTGTCAGAATGGGAAAAAAAAATACCTAGTATTAAATGTGACCCCTTTTTAAATAAAGTGTTTATTCCTTTGTCTTTGAGTCTCTTCCCTCAAAAGTGCTTTGCATTAACTGCTGGTGAGTAGCAATTGATGGGGTTAATCAGTTCAGTACATATATTAATCTCTGGCTGTTGTACTACAGTAGTTAATTCTTAAATACAGTAAGATACAATAGAGTGACATTTCTATAGGACATTTCTATAATGCCTTTCGTAAAAAGTAAATAACTTCATACAGTGATTGACTTTGAACTATATTTTAATGAAAGAAAAATCAGGACTAATGTTAAGCCTTCACTGTTTGTTCTCTGTTTTTATTTTTTTCTTTTAGGAGGAGAGAGGTTACTGTGTGGAGTATAAGTTGAGATTTAACACAAATTTGCTGCAGACTTTAATTACATTTATGCTCTAATAATCTGTAATTGTCCCATATCTCCATGTTGGGTGCTCTGGGTTATGATGTGTATTGACTTTTTTGTTATCTTCTTATCTCTTCTGGTTATACAGATTTATGTGCATTTCTTCTGTATCTAACTTTTAAATAAGAGTTTGCCTTCTGAGGTGCTCTTGTGTTTTTTCTTGCTTTTCTCCCTTTAAAAAATACCAAACCAAAACAACAACAACAACAAAATATGAAAGTACCATAGCATAGAGTGGAAAAAGGAGAAAAATGACATTTAAAACATCTCAGCAAAGAAAAGGGATTTTAAGTACTTCATTAAAAAGTAAAATTTATCTGTGTGACCTACAACTGCAAGATAAAATTACTCCTTTTCTTCCAGATAATGACCAGTGCAATTGACTTCTAATGAATTCACTTACTACATTTTAATGTCATGTTAGGGAATTTGAGGTACTGCCAAAACATCTTGGCGTTTTTGTGACTAACAGAGTACTGTCATTCCAGCTTTGAAAAACAGCTGTTGACCTTGTAGCAGTTGTTTGGTGGGAGCTCAGGCAAACAGTATGGCATAAAGAGTGGGCTTATTTGTCACTGCAACATATTCAAGCAAAGCTGAGGGAAAGAAACCTGTTCTGCTCTCAGATCATCCCATCATTCTGCAAAGGGCTAGTAGGGCAGATGGTCTTCCCTGCCATTGCTCACAGAGAGGAGAAAATGATGAGCAACTGGCTTGGAATCAATAGAGAAATGTATTATTTATGGATTCCTTAATGGCTTTAGGTCAAGTGATGAAAAATGGTTAGGAAAAAAGAACTGCTTCTTTGTTGCATTAAGAATCATTCACAAACCAAAGTAATATTTATAATTCTAATACTACCAAAGTAATATTTGTAACTTTAAAGTAATATTAATCATTCTAAAGCAATATTCATAATTCTAAAGTAATAATCAGAATTCTATCATTATATTCTATGGTAATATTTAGCATTCTGTTAATCAGTCTAGCTGATTTTCAGCTCCATAATAGACTGCCCAAACATGAATTAGGTTGTCCTGCTTGGACCTGCACAGAGAAAACTGAGGAGTTTAGGCCTCATTCTAAATACTTGAAATGTTTTGGTTAAATTGTTTTGAATTTTCCGAGAATGAACATGAAAACATTCAGTGGTTTGTCACTAGCTTAAACATTTACATAAGAAGATATATTCTTCTTTACTCCAGGGAACAATTTGTAGCATGTTTGAGAAGAATGTTGAAATCAGAGAGATATCTACTGCTTCTATTAAGAAAATCCTCAGCAGAAGAGAAAGGCATTTTGCATCTGAAATGATGAGGATGCACAAGCTCAGGAAGTGACTCACTGAAAAGGCAATCAAATCCTTTGAAAATTATATCTGCAACAGTGGAGATTACCAAAGAAAAACAATATTTTTTTTGCATTTATTCCTTCTGAGAATTAGGTTATCTCAGTATCATGGACACAGAAGAAGGAGAGATTATCTCATCACAAAAGTGTCTCCCTTCAAAGGAGGGAGCTTTTGTATCTAAGCAAATACATACACATATCCCACAGTCTCTGTGGTGTTGGACTCAAGGGGGGTGGACTCAATGATCTCCAAAGGTTCCTTCCAACCCTACCATTCTATGAGTCTATGATTCTTTGTCCACATTTTGGAAAATGGACAAGGAAGGATAAAGTGGTTTGCCACTTTCAAGTTCAACTTCGGATTTTAATTTGCCACTATAAACCACTTTTCTGTGATGCTGAGCAAGTCATTTAAACTGCTGCTTCCAGGGCATCTGTTAATTGAGAAGTCACTGATCTTCCATCTCTCCAAAAGAACAGGGATAGCATCTTTGCTTTAAACATGGACATAAAACACTGTAAAAGGGGTAGATTCTGAAAACACATCTGTAGGCACTTTAAGTATGGCACCTGAAGATATGAGGCAGATTTGGCAGTATGAACCTGTCTGCCTCTGTGGATACACAGAAGTACTGCCAGAAAAGAATCGCTGGTATTTGTCAAGCACTTGGATATTGTAGCAGTGGGTGACTGTGCCCATGGGGAAGTGAAATCTGTTATCAGTCATGGGTAACTTGCATTAAACCAGAATCATGGTTCCTCTGGTTTAATTATTTATGGACTGTTCTTAACTTTTAAGTATTAAAGTTTATAAACTTCAACACTGTTTTACATCATTCCCTCTGTTTTGTAGGATGGATGGATGAATGGATGTAAAATGCATCTCTCATTCAGACAGGTGTAATACTTCATATCTGTTTAAAAAAAAAAAAAAAAGAAAATGTTAAAGTTTACAGTTTGCCTTTTCCTTGCTTTGACATGGAACATTTTAAAATCCTAAGTCTAATCTTTCGGTGATTCAAGAATCCACATAAAACTATGCATCCCACTTTTTATCTTTTTATATATATTAATATGTTTTTGTATTAATCTCCCTTTCTATATTACTCCATTATTATTACTTAATTGCAGTGTTATGAAGCCCAGTGTCAATAACTCCTGACCCTTCAAAGAAAATAGCAAAGTTGAAGGGTTTGCAAAGTACATGGGGGTGACTGACCCATCTGTTCAATCTGGTTTCCCAGAAACCCATGTCTTGATTGTTCCTTATTGCCAAGCCAGCACTAACCCAACTGTAAGGTGTTGGAGCAGTGCAGTATTTTCACATCACTGTAGTCCATCAGCTGAGGAACATAAAAGCAGCATATTAATGCTTCTCCAGTTAAAGAGTGTCATTTCTCCACACTGATTCTTCTTATTGTCTTGCCCCCGTATAGATTGGGTCCTAAGATTTTCATAGCAGACAGGTCTTACTATTAATGTCCTTAAAAGGACCTACTGCTTTCAAAATTCAGCAAGCCACTCATCAAAGTGTAGTGAGTGAACTGAGAGAAGCTGATATCCAAGAAGCAGTTGATGAGACACACATGTAAAATTCTAAAAAACATCAAGACTGGGCTATAATGACTTAGTATTTTTCAGATTGGATCATCTCATTCCATCTGTCAAAATTCCCACAGTACTTTCCATCACTCTTCTGTTACTTCTCTTTCCAAGTTCTACCTCATCACTTCACATACAGCTGCCACAGATACTGATTTTAATGGTTTCCACTGGGTTTCTGATATGTTGGTTAATACGGATGCATATTACTACTTGCACAGGCAATACTGTGGCTTGTGTTCAAATGTAAAGTTGGTCATAAAGAGGATCATCAAACAATTTTACCCACTGTTTTTTAGATTGTGCCTTTACCTGCTTTTCCTTTTTTGGGAAGAATCGTTAAAAATTTAATTTTATAATCTGCTTCCAAATTTCATTTAAAAGTCTGAAATGTCACCAAATTTCACACTTTTCTAATGTATAAAACATTCTTAATGTGATGGGGTTTTGCCTCTGTCTGGAAAAGATTTTATGTTCCGAACATACACTGAAACATTTTGAAGTAGGTTTATAAATATCATTTTTGCTGTCTAAATTATATTTTTATGAGGAACCAAGAGAAAAAACAATACCAGTTTCTATGTAGTTTGAGTGAAAAGCTTTCATTAACTCAAAAATGTGCACCTTAGATCTCAAAAATTCCCTGGTGATTTATTCATTAAATTGAACATGTTTTTAATATAAGAAATGCAGGTCTTATATCTACAGTAAAACTATGCATATATATTTAGATCTAAGTAGGAAAAAAAACCCTCAAAATAAATCTGACCCTCAAATTACTTTTTCAAATCATAATTTTTCTCCATTGGTACTTGTTGCTACATCATAACAACCAATTGTTTTCAAAATAAAGGAAGTTTGTAATGTACTCTTACAGAAATCAGCCTATTCTGTGGCCAAGCCTAAAAACCACTATTTTTTATATAAAGTACTTTTAATGTATTGTTGCACTGCACCAAAGTCAAAGAAAGGAGCAACAGATCATACAGTCTCAAAGTATTCCTACCATCTTGTTCCTGTGAATTATGCATATCCAATGGGGAAGTCCATGTAGAATCATAGAATGGTTTGGGTTGGAAGGGACCTCAACAATCACCTGTCCTAAAACCCCTGCCATGGGCAGGGACACCTCCCACTAGACCAGGTTGCTCATAGCCCCATTCACAGAATCACAGAATCACAGAATTGTTCAGGTTGGAAAATACCCTTGGGATGTGTCCAACCATTAACCCTACTTGCAAGTTCACCCCTAGACCATATCTCCCAACACCACATCGAAGTGATGCTTAAACACATACAGGGATGGTGACTCAACCACCTCCCTGGGCAGCCTGTTCCAATATCCCACCACTCTTTCAGTGAAGAACTTCTTCCTAGTGTCTAG
>JANHGL010009361.1:0-26953 GCA_024611195.1 Ceyx melanurus | reverse complement strand
GTCTCCATCTCTGGAGACACTTAAGACCCGCCTGGATCTGTTCCTGGGTGACTTGGTCTAGGTGATCCTGCTCAGGCCAGGGGGGTTGGACTAGATGATCTTCTAGGTCCCTTCCAGCCCCTAATATCTGTGATTCTGTGATTCTTCCTGTAGGAGGGTAGGAAGGAGAACATCCAGATCAAGTCATGGTTGTTTCTGAGTGCCTTAGCTGTGAGGTTCCTGGGTGTCATGCTGTGTTCTCCATTGAAATACTGCTGAATCACTTAAGTAGATGTTTACCTCGGCATGCTACATAAAGTTCTCCCTGACTTTCTTGGTTTGAGACTTCATGTTATCCCATTTTCCTGCTAGATTGTCTTCTGACCGGAGACAAGAAAATGCAGCAATAGGTGCTCAGACCTGATCTCCCCTACCCTGGATGAATCCTGTGTCCCTACCTGTTTAAATAGAACAACACTTCTGACTTGAGCAGTGTCTGAACCACATTGTTGTTAGTCTGCAGCAAAAACATCTTCTGCAACTGTCTTCTGCTCTTCACTATCACCTCCTGGTCTCAGCTGTAGGTACAGCCATAGCTAAAGCTTTGACCTGACCTGGTGCATGCAGCCTTTTTCTTGCAGATGTGGTAGTTTCTAAGCAATGCAGTAAATATGTATTCCAGCTGCACTGAGTAACTTAAAAAGGAGGAATGTTTTTGGAGCAGAGGCTTGTGACAGCTCTCCAGACATGCAGGTTTTTTTTCTCTCCAGCCCAGTTCTCAAAGCACCGTTCATTCTCTGCCATCATCTCTGTCCTCATCTTTCCTTTTCTTGGCTCACAGCCTTTGTTTGGTCTGAGACCGTGATGATGTTTGGCAAATGCTTTTCTGCTGCTCCCGTTGAACCTGCTCTTTCTGAGCTCAGGATGAGGTAGTAACTAGAAAATACTGTTTTCATAATTTCATAGGGCTTCAAGTCCTCGTTACCTGTTAAATGAAATTGGAATGCTTAGCTGTAAAATTTAGCTCTAAATTTAGCTTTGTTTGCTTATCCCAGGCGTATATAATAATCCTTGGATTTCCTTCTATGGTAAGAAATGCTGATACAATCATGGAGGAACAAAGAAAAATACTTAAGCAGTATTTGCTTTCTTAAACCTTTACTAGATCAAACAGAATTGACAGGCAGTGGGGTTGCAGGAAAATGATTTGTGTACTGGTTTCCAGTCAGACCTCACCAGAGGAAGAGACTTATTTTAATTGGTATAAAGCCCCATCCAATATAGATGTAAACCTGGAACTGCATTTTTATTTTTATTTTTTTTACGAACTCCAATTACTTCAGATCATGCAACAGGAGCCAAATGACAATAAGAATGTCTTCTCTTCTGGTTGGAATACCAAAAACTTGACACAGGTCTTCATAGCATCTTAATCTGAGCCTTTGTTTTTCCTTCTCTTTCCACTGAGCGAGTAGGAGAAGGTTCAAGTTGCTGTCTTCTGGTTTGTGTTTCGGAGGGGATGTGATGGCTTAAAAATACCTTTGTTTACCTCCAGCCAACACAGGCAGGCATAACTTCTCACCTCTGATTTCATGTAACTCTGGGAATTGACTCTGCAGCACTGGGATTACTTTGGGGCTGTTTAATGACTGTGGAGTGTCTGATCTGCTTGGCAGGAGCGTTGTGTGCGTGCGAGACAGTCACTCATCTGGCTTGCATGGTTTTGGAGGGGGTTAAATCAGGATTCAGAGTAATGCTGTTTGGATTTGTAGGGGAAATGTCATTATCTGTTTATTAGCAGTTCATTAGACCTTTACAGAAGGTAAAAAACAATGTTTTTGGAGGTAGAAAAATGGAACTTTATTTCTCTTTTTTTTGGTGTGTGGAGTTATTAGTGAGTTTGGATCTGGGTGCAGCCCTAAGGGCTTTATTTCTGTTGGGTGCAGTGATGAACTTCACTCACTGATTTCCAGAATTCAACCCCCTTCTACTCCTGGTGTTTAATTTTATAGTATGTGGCTTTGTGGTTATTTCTGTGTAGTTTCTGCTTCTGAAAAATAGCCTATTTCTAGAATGAACAGAAATTCTTCTTCACCTGGGCAGGGAAATGTTGCCACCATCCAGGTAGTTGCAGTTCTTGACGTTAAATATGATGCACAGTTTAAAAAAAAAAAAAAAAGCATGTTTTTTAGACCAGGCAAATCTGTCAAGAACAAGGCTGTCAAGGCTCATAAATTTAAGCGTGACTTTTGGCCTCATGTACCCAAAGCCTCAGCATGAAATTCTGTGCAGCAGACCATGAAATGTCATTGTACTGATTTTGTGAATGTTGTCCATTTTTACAGATGCCTTTGTAAATAGCCAGGAATGGACACTCAGCCGCTCCGTGCCAGAGCTGAAAGTGGTGAGTTCATATTTACTTCCATCTCTGAAAAACATCCTGAAAATGTTAAGCAAAAGTGAAAATCCTCTAAGCTTCATTAAATCTACAGTTGCGAGGGGGGGGAGTAAATTTTAAAAAGGATAAGTTGTTGGGTTTTTTTTCCCAAGCCAACTATCTATGAAGTTTATGAGTCTTCTATTTTTATAATTGCTCTTCAAAAATCTAATTGTATTTTATTGCTGTTTCAACTTGTTTGCCTACATGAACCCATGTCCTCGGGTGGTCTTCTCAGCAGGGAAGTCTTACGCTTCTGTGGGGGGGAAGTGGAAGTTAGCAGCTGATATGTGAAGGTCCTTTTATCCCACTGCAGTAATTTTTCACAATTTCTTGGACTACATTTTTTTTCTCCCTTTTTAAAAGAAGTAAAACAAAACCCAAATAAAACCCCAGACATTGTGAAGGTTCATTTTGTGAGTTAAAGCCTGTTATACTCTAAGAATGAGCAGTGATTATTAATAGTTGCTTACAATGACTCTTCCCTTGGCTGACCTGTTTTCCATATAGGTGGAAGAAAAGGCAAAAATAACACAAGAATTGGGAAAACTACTTTTTTAAGCATTGTGAACATTGGAGGCTAGAGACAAGGGCTGAAACCTCCTCATAGTGGATATGAAACCAGCAGCTTGTCAAGCCAGCAGTACAGAGCTGTTGAGGCCAGATTACCGTGATGTTTACCACATGGGTGTCCAGATTTAATTAAACACAATAAATTTTTCAAACCCTACAAAATTACTGTTGGTACCCAAGCTAAAGAATTGGGTAATCCCTTGGGTATGTGTTCTCTGCTCAGCTCCTGGTGTCCATTTGTAACCATGGATAGAGGTGGAGCTGCTCTGATCCAAGTAGCCATTTGCTGAGTGGCAAATGGAATTGGGCAAAACAGGTGTGTGGGGCTGTGTTTCCATAGCCCGCTTCTTATGTGGTAAATGGGTTCTTTCTGCATCTGAGCTGATAATGGTGTTTACGGAGGTGAGAGACAGCACAGGTCAAACTTAGCCCCATAAAGGGACTTAGGATGGCATTTTAGTTGAAGCAGCTTCCTCCTGACAACAGCAGTAATGGTTGGATTGATTTCAGCAGTGCACAAGGTAAGTAGGAGTAAAATACAGTAGTCAATGGATGTAGCTATATAATATGGAAAGGGCCTGCAACGGGTCACCCGAATAATTTTAACTGATGGTGTAACTTGGAAGACAAATATCTCCTAAAATAACTCGCACAAAAAAAACCCACAAAGAATATAGAAATGTGTGCTGGTGGTTCATGTGAGTCCAGTCACATCCACTGTGGTAGCAGCTAAATAATGGTGGGGAGGATGTACAGAGGATCCTGTTGCTCATCCATTCCCCATCTCTTAGCTCTGCTAACTCCAACACTCACCAATAAACTTGGGGCTTGCAGGTGAGACCAGAGCTGCACTTACCACACGTTGTAACAGAACACAATTGCCCAGCATTAGGTGGAGATCTTGAGACGCAGTTGTTTCTTATGCTACCACAGATGCATTATGGAAATACTTGCCTTGGGTAACTTGCCCCCTGTTTCTGAACCAGTGGTAGGAAAATAACTACTGTACAGCTGCTGTAGAGAATTGATTTTCAGTGGTCAGCATGCATGACCCATCCAAGGCTTCAATTGGTATAAGCCTGGATAAAAGCAGAACGCTTACCATTTCGAAAATAATAATTTGATTATACCACTGCAAATTATTGAAGCTAGAAGCATGCACTGAGGCCAAGAACTTGTTTTCCATCAGGAAAGGCAAATTAGGAGTCACAGCATGGTGGGGGTTGGAAGGGACCTTTTTAGGTCATCTTGTCCATCCCCCTGCTCCAGCAGAATCACTAAGAGCAGAGTGCCCAAGATCACATTGTCCAGGCAGGTTTGTAATCTGTAGCCTGGTCCAGGCTCTGACACTCTTACAGCAAAGGAGTTTTTCTTCCTGTTCATGGGGAATCTCCTGGGTTCCAGTTTGTGCCCATTGTCCTGTTGCTAGGCACCACTGACAAGAGTCTGACCCCATCCTCTTGACACCCATGGGCCTTTCAGCTATTCATCAAATCCCCTCTCAAGTCTTCGCGAGGTTCAACAGCCCCAGATCTCTCAGCCTTCCCTTGTCACAGAGAGGCAGAGTGCCCTCAGCATCTTCATAGCCTCCTCTGGACTCTTTTCAGTAGTACAAAGAATCACAGGATGTTGGGGTTGAAGGGGACCTCTGAAACATTGAGACCAACCCCCCTGCAGGAGCAGGACAAAACTAGGGCAGATCATGCAGAAATACATCCAGACAGGTCTTGAAGGTCTCCAGAGAAGGAGACTCCACAACCTCACTGGGGAGTCTGTTCTAATACTCTACAACTCTTACAGTAAAGAAATTCTTCCTCATGCTGAGGGTGGAACTTGCTGTGCTCCAGCATGCATCCATTGCCCCTCATCATATCACAGGGGACAAGTGAAAAGAGGTTGTCCCTGCTGCCTTGACACCCAGCCCTCATGTATGTGTAGACATTAATCAGATCCCCTCTCCAGTCTAAAAAGCCCCAGGTCTCTCAGCCTTTCCTTGTAAAGGAAAGCCAGCCCCTTGATCATCCTCATAGCCTCTGTTGGACTCTCAAGTAGACAACTTGAAGTGCAGAGAGCTCAAGAACTGAACATCAGTTGAAGAGAGTTGAACTGAAGAGAGTTTAAGAACTTGGGAGCCTGGAACTAGACACAGTACTGCAAATGTGGCCTCCTTAGGGGGCAGAGTTAGAGGGGCAGCAGAATTTCCTTGGACTGTCTGGCCATACTCTTCTTCATTCACCTCAAGAGATTACTGGGTTTCATGGCTGACTCATCACCTGTACTGGTGCAGGGGATTATTCCTCCCCAGGTCCAGTCTTGCCCTCTGCCTCATCTTTAGTAGTACAGGTTGGGCTTGATTTCCTTCTGGTTTTCAAAAAGGTATTTATTTTTGCTGATGGAATACAGAGTTTTATTTTGGGATGTTGATACTTCTTTTAGGGCCAAGAGCGTGGCCATCTGGGTGGGACCAGTGTCTTTCCTGAGTGCCAGGGGGATTCCTGGATCCCCTTTATCCAGCTTGAAAATAAGGGTGGTAGGCAAAATAAATGAGAACTTTGGGACAAAATAATTTCATTTATTCTAAAATAATTATGTAAAACACTGCCAGGGTTCTGTGCTGGATAGCTTTAAAATGCTAAGTGCTGTCAATATATTTATGTATTTTTGCAAACGGGCTTTAGTAGCACGTGGCCATAGCAGCTTGGCTTTATTTTGCAGCATGTCTGGCATGTGCAAATAAACCATTCAGTGTTGCCCAAGTCATAGCTGACAGAGCATTGCCTTAGAGCCTTGTTAGCTCAATGTCCTCATTTCTGACTTGGGTATTTTTGTTCCATAGCATGCTTGTAACTTTGTGCATTTCATATGTATCCATAAATAAATAGAAATGACTTAGACTGTTTGTATATAAAAAGAAGAGACAGGAATATGACTACTCTGAAAACATGCTTGTCAATACTGAGGGGGATGATACTTAAAACAAACATCCTGCTTAAGAAATTGTATTAGAAGTCTGATTTTTCCAGTGTGAAATGTTTTCAGAGGTTAATAGGTGGGCAGAGACCAGGAGCAGTAATGCCAAGCATTGCACTGAAGGCTGATTCTGTTAGATTTTGATTTCATGTACTGGTTTTGTATCTGGTAGAAAAGGGATGGCTTCCCTGTCTCTTCAGATACAGGCACTGAGGCCAGACATAAGGATTCAGCTCTCTTATCAGATGAGGAGGAGAAGGCAGATGTCTCCTAATTGCTTTCTGAAGTTAGTTGTCTAGGGAAAAAAAGAAAGCTGTGCAGCATATGTAAATTATTTTTATAGTCATGGAATCATATATAGTCTTTAAAATTACATATGCTGATATGATCTTTAGGATAGGTAGATACACACACACACACACAAAAAGATATTTTCAAGTCACTAGATACCTTTCAAATATTTGAGGTCTCTAACTAAATGCAGTAACATGTCCCAGCCAAGGGCAGAGGACATAGCATGTTCACTCTCACTGGAGTGCAAGCTGATGTTTTTAGCAGTTTTTCTTTCTGGTTACATTGATTTTGGCACTGGTGTAATATAAAATAAAAACTTTGCAGAGCTAGTCACATTTAAGTGAAGGTTTCCATTTTTTCACATTTCCTTTTGACTGCAGTAACTCATTTCTTGTCAGTTTATTTTCAGTGACACACCATGTACTTTCCCAGTGCATCTCTGAGATCAAAGTCTTGAAAATATGGGTGCTGGAGATAGAGCAGTTGCAGTTCTCATAGCTTGTGCTCCATTCAAAGATGTTGAGCCAGAACTTGCAGGAAAGTAAGCCCAGTGCAGTCTCACCAAGCGTGTGCCCACACCACTCACAACTATTCTCACTCTCGTGCAGGCAAATGGGGGAAGTCATTGTGACTTCATATTGTAGTTTTTTTGAGTACACTGACTAGAAGACTTAAAAAAAAATTAATCAAATCTCTGTACCTACAGCGTGTAGTCGCTCAAGCCAAAGAACCTTCTCTTTCAAAACCTTTGCCATCAGCAAGTGGGTATCTTGGAAGCAGTAGCCTTGGTCATGTTTCAGGTCTGACCTGCTTGAGAAGCAGGTTAGTATGTGGAGCATCCTAATGATTTAGGAGGTCTGAAGCATCAGCTGTAACCTTGGCTTGTTGGTGTTTAGCACCCAGTGTGATGAGTTTTGTCGGGTAGATGGTTAGCACCTGTAGGAGCTGTCCTTCTTCCTAAGAAGGTTATCAGTGGCTTTTTCTTTTCTATGAGGTTACATAGAAACTCTTGCTAAGAGGGTATTTTCTATAACTCCTGTTTTTAATTTTTCTGCTCTGCAGTGTTTGCAGAGAGCTTTGTCCCATGGAAACAAGAATGTGAGGACACAAGTGGCATTTGCCTCTGACGTGTATTTTGCACTCACTTTTAGATGCAGACATTTCTAGCAGGGCCTGTAATACCTCTTAGGTGTTGGATCAAAAAGATTCTATTATGGTACACTGTTAATTGCTCTTCAAAGTCAGCACAAAACCCACTAAACAGGTGTCTGTTGTCCACCCACTTGAGCTGTGGCTTCTTTATTTTTGAGGGACTGCTTTCCAATAACATCTATGCCAGAAGTGGCTTTCTTGGTTTATATTTCTTTAATGTATTTTTTGTTATTATTGTAACTGTATTCTGTCTGTTCAGGTTCCTTCCTGCTAATCTGAACAGAGAGAGGGTGAAGCTTCTTGTAGCATTAGGCCAGCAGGGGAACTGCTGTCTCTCTTCCCTGCCTTTTCTGCCCTGCATACCTTCAAGTCAGGTCATTTTTTTTTTTAGTTAGTTGTTTGTGGTTTTTTTTTTGCTGCTACATCTGAGCTGTTGTTGCATATCAGCTGTGGGCATCCTTTGCAGCACTGTTATCCTTGTCTTAATTGAAGGTTGCTCATGGTTGTAAAGAAGAAATTGTTGCTATTCCCCTCCTGCACCATGAATCCAGAACATTGGGTTTAAAAGGTGGCACGACTCTTTTGGTTAAAGTAGTTTTTTTGATAAGGAGGATGGTTTCTTGCCAGTATGGGTGTGTGAAAATGGAGTAGAGAATGTGTGTTAGTGTGTAACTTGTCTGTGCAGCCCCTGTCTATTTGGCAAACTCGGGCAGATCAGCAGAGTTCATTTTCTCTCCAGGGATCTTATGTTCTAAATCTTCTGGTTACAGTCACATTAAATATGTAAGACCAGAGTAGGCATAGGTTTGTTTAAAGGACAAAATAAGTTTCCATCTCCTCCCTCAAAAACTGAGTATGTCTTCAGAGATGACAGCTGAGCAAGAAAAAAGGCATTTAGTTGAAACACAGGGAAGGATTGTTCTGCAGACCCTCCTGTTCCCTGGGTTGTGCAGAGCAGGGCAGGCAGCCAGGCTTGGACCTTGCTTACTGCATCTGCCAGTCCATGTCTGGTTGATGGTCAGGCCCTGGGACAAATAGACAGGACTTGTATTGGCCAGCAATTAAAAGCTGTGGCTTGGAAAGGCTGGCTTGTTGGTATTGCAGGAGTATGGCGGGCAGGCTTCTGAACTCCCTTGCATGCCTGTTAAAGAAGCAGAAAAGCACAAATCTTCATGCTGGCATTTGAGCAGTGCTGGGAAGAAACCCCTTGTACATTCTGCTTGTTCTGCCTGGGTTTTGAAAAACAAATGCCAGCAAACCAGCTTAACAGAAAGGTCATGTATGGGTGAAGACTGAGGACTTGTATTAGGACCACAAAAGTGAGTTGAGGGCTGGTACTCCCCTGTTGTGAGGCCAGGCTGAGAGAGCTGGGGGTGTTCAGCCTGGAGAAGGCTCTAGGGACATCTTATTGTAGCCTGCCAGTACTTAAAGGAGTCTGTCAGAAAGACGGGGACAGACTTTTTAGTAATGTCTGTTGTGACAGGACAAGGGGTGATGGGCTCTGATCAACCTGCTGTAGTTGCAGATGTCCCTGCTCACTGCAGAGGTATTTGACTAGATGACCTTTAAAGGTCCCTTCCTACTCAAACCACTTTGTGATTCTATGATTTTTGGATTGTGAGATGTTTCCAATGCTGCAGATGTTTGTGCATGGTGGTTTGAGTTGTAAATTTGTTGGTAAAATATAAGTTGTAGTGGATGCACCAAAATAGCCATATATAGCGTAAGCTTTAGCAGTGAGTCAGTGTGAGTCACATGCTGAATTGCCTACAGAGAGGTTTTCCAGTAGGAGAATTTACTGCTGTGTTTCTATTTCTCAGCTGAGAGGTGACAAGCTGTCTGAGTTTCAGCTGCTTCCCTGAAGTGGGTATTTTGCCTCGCACTTGCACTTGGCAGCAGTGCCGATGGAAGGAGTGCTGCTGCCGTGAGCTGGGTTTGCCTTGTGCTCCTTGTCACCTGCATGCCCTGCTGCAGCCTTGGCCTCTTGACAGTTACCTTGAGTGTTTTGGAGTGTTTATTCTGTGGACTTCCTCCTCTAATGCAGAGAAGTTACATGTGCATTATGGTTTTGCTTGAATATGCAGGCTTTTATGGGTTTCCACTGCAGCTGAAATTTGTCCTTCCTTTCTTTGCTCCCAGGGGATTGTGGGTAACCTAGCAAGTGGCAAGTCTGCGCTTGTACACCGGTATCTGACGGGCACCTATGTCCAGGAGGAATCACCCGAAGGTATGTGGATATGCAAATGGCACTTTTTTCTTCTTTTTGCTTTTTATAATTCCCCACAAACTACATCTCTATTCATTTTTAACCATGCAGAAATGAATCAGTAGAGAATCTGATTTGCTATTTCAATGTTCATGGAGATTTTTCCTTCAGCATTCTCCAGACTAAGTGTAGACAATAATTGGAGCTTTTTCATAAGTATTTAGCATCCTTAAATACTTAGGCATCCAGTATTGTCCATATGGGAAACTTCTAGTCCTGTCCTGCAAAGAGGTGCCTGCTCTCAGGAGTGCTGCCGCTGCTTTCAGTTTGGATGCTGAAAGCCACTATTACTGTATCCAGTACTGTATTTCTGCAGAATCAGGCCCTTTTGGTTGTGATGTTGGGAGAATAAAAGAACTTCCCAAGACTAAACTAAAGATGTAACTTGTTCCTTGTCCAATATATTAAATCTTTGGTCTTGAAATATTTTGTTTGGGTTTTTTGTTTTTAATGTTCTTTTGCCATAGAAAATTAATTTACACATTAAAACTGTAGTGTTTAACATTAATCCAAGTTTATAGCTTGAAATCAAAAATATCATAGTACCTTATAGAGGTGTGTCTTACACTAAATACTTTTTTGATTTACTTTTTTTTTTTATCTATTCTCCTTATGACCTTTTAAATCCAACTCTGAGACACTGAATTTCTGGTTCCTTCTTTTCCTTACTGGCTGTTCCATTCTTTGCAGATATGGATGCAGGTAACTATACATTGTCTTCATGGCAGCTCTTGTTTTGAAGAGACAGAAGGCAGTTTCTGTACTATAGCGTTTTCCCCTTGTTTTGTCTATCATTTTGATTTGTTCCTTTTGATTTCAAGTCTTTAGTACATCTCACTGTTTTTGTCCCTTGCTGTAGTTGTCTTTTCAGCAATAGTTTGTAGCTTCATGCATCTACAATAACATTTGTTTCAAATTAACTCTTGCCAAAGGAAGCTATTAAACATATTTCTTGACATTTTAACAGGCTTGAATTGTAGTTAAAATGGGAGGAAAGGGAAAGGGAGGGATGGACAAAGGTTTTTCTTGTGTAATGTCAGTACCAGTGAAGCCTTACAAGCTTGCCTTGATTGTTTTTGCTTCTTTGTAGCTAGGACCGATGGGGTGATAATTGAGTTTTGCCACAAAACTTGCATGTAGATCATATCTATGCCCACTGCCTCTGGATGCTGAGACTGAGAATGGGTTATGTAGTACCTAGATCCACCCACCGCAAAGAGCCTTCAGAAAAAATGAGTATCTCTACAGGTCTATTTCATGAACAGAAACTATTTTGAGATTTTTTTCCTTGCAAGATTTAAATGTCTCAGTTGTCCACAGGGTTAACAGTCCTCACCTCCTGAACTGTGAATATTTTACATGGTGTTCCTTGAGAGTGTTGCCATCTGTCCTCTTTGTCTTCAAGGATTTTTATTTACAGTGCTTGAGTGACATTCTGACTGTTTTTTCCTGAAAGGATTAGATGACAAAAGCAGTGTCAAATCATGTCTTCTCACAGAAGTGCAGCTGACAAGCTTCACTAATGACACCATTCCATTTCATTAACAGCAGAAAAAATGGAATAATTAAGAGCTCTAATTCAGCTTGTAAGGGATAGGGTCAAGATCACTAATCAAGTTAGTATTAAAGGAAATACAGCCCATATCAACTATCCTTGGTAAACATCTGTAGTAATGATTTCTTAGTGGTTTTTCCCCTCTCATCCCAGTGTAAGGCCATTCTGTAGGAGATGCTGCAGCAGCACAGATGGCTTTGTTGCATTGCAGTGTGGCACTTCATGATTTTTACATTCTGCATGGGAAGCTTTTGATAAACCAAGGCTTGGTATAAACCTTTATGTTGGAGACCAACACATCTTCATCTTTTTCTGAGGTCTTGCAGATGTGCTGGATTGTTCAGCTGAATAAAGAACAGTGTGTTTTTCAGCTGAATAAAGAACAGTTTGTTTTCCTGGCCTGAAGGTGTCAGCTGCTTGACTGTTTCATTAAAAAAAAAGTTTACTGACTTGAAATGGCTGATTAACAACAACATTTATCAGGCACAATCCAATTAGTGTCTAATTGGTAAAATGATGGATACATACTTCATGTAAAAATGGTGATTATGACCAGGGACTGCTATTTCTGCTAGCCTTTGCCTTCTAAATTGCCATGAAACCTGCCTGGAATTAGATAAGAACTCCTGTTAGCCTTGAAGGTAGCTTTGGCATTCCAGTAAATGAGTCTTAAGCATGTAAAGATGGCTTCATGCTTCCTTCAGCTCTTTTCTTTGCAACAAGACATTTCACTTGCTGCCTGACACCACGTTCCTTGCCAAGAGGAGGAATAATATGACACTAAGGAGTATGGCATATTTAACATGACATATTAAAGGATAAAGCAGGGTTTTTTTTTCATTGCCTGGCCCTGCTTTTATTTCTCTTCAGAATGAATTTAATCTCTAGTGTGTTTGTAACATGAAAACGACCTTTTTCTCATAAAGTCTTAGATGTGGACAAAAGGCTTTTAGAGCCTTGTGTATAATTTGCATGCACAAGCTACACTCCTGGGTGACACACTTCTACAGCAGAAGGATTTTGATGTAAGAAAAGAGAGCAATACGTTACCCTGTAACAAGAGGGAATTTCAGTAGTCTGGGTCTTGCTGTTTTTTTCTTTTAAAGATACAGCAAGGAAGTGATGGGGAAATAGGTGGTTTCAGTGATATGTAATCTTCTAAGAACCTTCGAAGTGATTCAAAGAACAACAGCTACTGAACAGTCTGCTGGGTTTTTGCATAGCTGAAAGGAGTGCAACCAGCTATCTTTTTTTCACCTGCCTAAAATTTAGTTCTGCCTGTAGGAACAAACTGAAACTTGGTGTGCATGGAATTTGAGACCAAGTACATTCAGATCAAGGTGAACTGAAGTTTACAGGAATAATGAATGTCAGCAGTGTTCTGTTGCTGTTTGGGATTCTGTTTCCAAAAATCCACAGAGGTGTGGAACATGATTTAAAGGCTTTTGCACATCTCTGGTATGTCTGTGAATACTCTAATTTGTGTCATGATTATTTCAGGGTGTTGTTTTTTTCAGTAAACCTAATGAAAAAACAAAAGCAGATACTCTGTGGTCTGAGGTGCCTCATTTGAGATGAGGAAAAATTAGTTGTTTTTCTTCCCCGCTCCACTGTCACAGTAAAGTGAGGTGGTGGAGAGACAACTGATGTGACATGAAGTGCTACAACTATCTAGTGTGTCTTCTGTTGAAGAAAACCAAGAAGGAGAGGTGAGGTCATTTTTACCAAATCCCCTTGTCTTTGAAGATGCAGCAAAGCTGACACAGGAGTGAAGGAGGAAGCAGGTTCCTTGCTGAGGAAACCAGATTCCTCCTGTGGTTCCTGTGGCTGTATGGTGCTGCTGAAGGGAGAAAGCCACTGTTTTGGCCGTATCTGTGGGAACTCTTGGAAAACTTTGTGTGCAGGTTTCCAGTGTGATTTGTGCTCAGGAGACTGGTTTCAAATAACTTATAACATCTCTGAAATTAGTAATTGCCTCTCTTGCTGATAGGTTTCAGAGAAATGATGATTATCTAGTGGCAATCTGCTCTCCTGGCATTCAAATGAGGGACAGATGTTTTAAGTAGGTTAACAGATAAATGTTTGGGTATATTTAAGATTTTATTTTTAATGATAATTAATTATTTTTTTCTGGATGAAGTAAAACATTGCCTTTTTTTCTCTGGAATCATAAAGACAGTGCAGCACTCTGGCTTGGGGTTGCAGTCAGTGGAGAGAATTCACATACTTAGGTGTAGAAGAACTTAGGAATATAACACAGATGAAAATGTAGACTGTGAATCTTTACAGTACTATTTGCCACCTCAGAATCATAGAATTACAGAATGCTTTGGGTCAGAAGGGACCTTTCAAGGTCATCTAATCCACCCCCCTGCAGTGAGCAGGGACATCTGCAACTGGAGTAATTTGCTCAGAGCCCTGTCTACCTTTGCCTGGAATGGTTCCAGGCATGGGGCTTCTACCACCTTTCTGGTCAACCGGGCCAGTGTCTCACAATGCTCAGTGTAAAAGATTCCTTCCTTCCCTCTAACCTAGATCTCTCCTGCTTTTTTTTAAAACCACCCCCCATTACCCTGCCATTAGTTTTTTTATCTAGCTATGTTTTCTCTCACATTTTAAAAAATCTTTCCTGAGTACAAGGAGAGACTCCATCCCAGATGAATCTTTGTGTTCTGTTGATGAGCAAGCTGGCTCACACGTAATTGAACAGCAGAGAAATTTGTCCTCTGAATGTGCATTTACATGCTTTTCTTTAAAGATAGACTTTCATTTTTCTTCCCTTGTGGTTTCCTGGAATTCCATGAAATCTTCATCATACCTGTAAGAATCTACACATAGCTTATATGGGAATATTTTAGAGGAATTCCAAATGCGTAAGAGTTCAGAAAAGCAACATGAACCTTGGAGTCCAATTCCTATGAAGGAGCTGCTGCTGCATATTTTGTCCTTTACAGCACCTGGGGCACAAAACATCAGCAAACAAACTTTTCATATCGAATTCAGATCCTCAGTGCCATGGTTCCCAAGCTTTGCACAGCCCTTTGTAGGGCAGCAGAAGCCCTCAGAGTAATTTGTTACTATTTTTTTTGTCTCTAAAGACAAACACTGTGTTGTGTGCAGGAGACAATGATGACTTCAGATGCGTTTCAAAATTATCTCCTATCAGTTCTTTGTCTTCTCTTTTGTTACTATCAGCTGATTATTTTTCTTTGCCATTTCACGCTGACATCCGGAGAGAAGGCAACACTTGTCTCTTAGCATTTTAGAGTGTTATTGCACTTGGCTCTTTTGGGCTTTTTGGAGCCCTTCAGGCTTAGCATAAAAGCAGGTGTTTATATATTCAACAGTCCCCCCCTTGCCAGCCCTTTCCTCTCCTCCTTCCCCTGAGACTGTCTGTGTGGGTGAGGTGGAGTCTTTGCAAAGCTCTCTGTTCTCACCCTCAAGTTGGCTGCTGCTTCAAGTGCTGCACAAATAAGGAGCTGTGTTAATTAAAGGCAGGAGTTCAGCATTTGCTCTTTTCCTGGGGAGAAGGCACTGAAGAAAGCATTTTCCTAGAAGGTTCCCTTTTGGTTGCGTGCCTCGAGGGCCGAGTGATCTTTGAGATGCTTTTAACATGTTGCACCTTGAATACTCAAAGCTGGGGGTGACTAATGCCTGCAAGATTTATGCCCTCCTTCTAACAGGCTCCTCTGAAGGGTGTGTCCCAAGTAAAAACTGTAATTTGGATTTATAGCTGCTATTACAACTTCAGGCTCTTCACAGTAATAAAATTGACTCTTGGGTGTTGAATGCTCTTTGCTTTCTCCTGCTATTGAGTCAGAAGCCAGTTTGTGGAGTTTCTGTCCCAGGAAGGAGGGCCTGCCTTCCCCTTGCTTAATCAGATATTGCTTGTGGTTGCACTTCTGAATCATAGTTGAGTGTTAAGCTCTTGATCTTAAAGCAGAATTTAAACATATTGTTTAATCCTGGTTGGGTTTTGGGTTGTTTTTTTTTTATGTGTGGTGGGTTGTTTTTTGTGTGTGTGGTTTGTTGGTTATTTTTTCTCCAACTTGTATTTTATTTCTTGCTGTTGTTGCCTTCCACTTAATCTTACATTGTTTTGTTGGGTTGGATCAGAAAGTAGGGCATAGAAGTTGGCTGAGAAATATTAAACAATATGTTTAATTCTCAACAGATGTTTTTAATTGCTGCTTTAGCAAGCTGTCACTAGGCTTTCTACCCATCTTAGGAATGCCAAGGGCCTTTGCCCTTGTAGGATGGCAGGACTACATCGTGGCTTAAGTGATGTGCTTCTCTTTTCTCCCTCCCACTCCCCCTTGGTTCTGAGTGATACTCATCTGAAAGGTGTTAAGTGAAATTTAAAGTATAGATGGAAAACAGATTTTCCTACCACTTAAGACAG
Source organism: Ceyx melanurus (assembly GCA_024611195.1). Classification (NCBI taxonomy): domain Eukaryota; kingdom Metazoa; phylum Chordata; class Aves; order Coraciiformes; family Alcedinidae; genus Ceyx; species Ceyx melanurus. Next base: position 11,325 of record JANHGL010009361.1, on the reverse strand, counting down.
GCTATTATGTAATTACACTTCTGTTCTCATATTTGAATTACAATATTTTGGGAGATTGTTAAAAAAAAAAGAAAGAAAAAAGGTAATTGCTTTGACTGGGTTTCCTCAAGATCTTACTATGATTATTTTTGTGTGCTAAGACAGATTATAGTATAATCACAACTAAGTCCAATTTTAACTTCAGGGTTACTGTTTTTAATAGAATACTGTAATTAAAGACAGATATTATAGAAGCTGTCTATAACGTAAGTTTAAATGTGAAGGGATATTTTTTGTTTTAAAAAAAAAGGAAGAAGGCAGAAGTCTACACTCCTGTGCTTATAGGAGTTAAGATTTTGGCTTCTTTTGTTTCTGTAGTTTAGGTTTGTTAGCAGGTGTATCAAGATCTTTAGAATTCTATTGAAAACTTACAAGTCAAACTTACATGAAAAAATTTTAAGCATATAGAATCATGGAAGTAATCTGGTTAGACATGACCTTTAAGATCCTCAAGTCCAACCATTAACCCAGCAGTGCCAGGTCACCACTAAACCATGTCCCTCAGCACCACAGCTACATCACTTTGAAACCTCCAGAGATGGGGACTCCACCACTGCCCTGGGCAGCCTGGTGCAGGCCTTTTGGGGAATAAATTGTTCTTCATGTCCAACCTAAACCTCCCCTGGTGCAACTTGAGGCCATTTTAACTTGTCCTAATGCTTTGTCAACTCCACTTGGCTCCAGCCTCCTTTCAAGGAGTTGTAGAGTTTGTGAAGGTCTCCCCTGAGCCTCTTCTTTTTCCAGGCTGAACAACCCCAGGTCTCTCAGCCTCTCCTCACAAGACCTGTGCTCTAGACCTTTCACCAGCTTCCTTTTCTTTGGACACACTAGAATGTTGTCAAGAGAGGATTTATATGTTAGATTGAAAGCTAGACTGGGTTAGTGTCTGCATGATGAAATATGTTTTTAGCCAACTGTTAAGGAGCTGCAGCGGTAAAGAGCTATGGTATTTTATGTCACAGGGCTAACTTTGTTTGGAAAGAGGTGATTTGGGAATGTTTTAAATTTGAAAAGATTGTTGATGGAAACAGGTGGGAGTGTTCTAAAGTAGCATCACATCCTGCCCAAAGAAGTTGATTGCTGCTGTTTGGCTTTTGTTTGTCCCCAGCTGACTTGATAAAAATAAGCTTTTAAAATTAGATTTGTAGCATATATACAATTAGTGGGTTGATGTGTAAGCAACTGTCTGCATCTGCTTTGCAAAGAAAATGTGTTAAAAATCCCCAAACCAAGCAACTGTTGGATATGTCTTATTTCCTAACTGACTAATAGAAATTCAACCATTAATTGGATTTTAGGCCCTTGTCACCCAATAGTATAGGGTCAGACAGGTTTGTTTTTTTGTTTTAGGCATCCTTGGCAGGCTGATGACAGCACTGTATATAGCCTTATAAAATGACATTAATCACGCTGATCAGGGATTCAGAGTAGAGGGTGCTGAGCACATCCCTCCAAATATAAAAATAACCTTTTTTTCCATTTCAGCTTAACACTTAATAAGGCATAGTTTTAAAATCCTTGAGCATGTCTATCTGAAGAGTTTTTACTGTGGGATCAAGCTCAAACATCTGACATTCACAGTTGTGTCAGGAGGCTCCTGGCACTCAGCATGTTGGGGTGAATACAAGAGGTCTGGGTGACTGGAGGAGGAGAAGGAGATTCCTTGCAGGTTCCTGCTGCTTATTTTTCCTCCCCTTTAAACTGTCAGAAATCTTTTTTCACATGAATGAACTATGAAAAAGGGCATGCTTACAACATGTAATGGATTCAGCTTTTATTTGCTCAGTGCCAACATTTTAGTATATTTATGTGTGGTAGATGTCAGATGAAAATGTGTTGCTTCATCATGTTGAATTGATGGGTCTCTAATGCCTTCTTTGTGGAGGGATTCTGGAGATGTGAGCATTGGCATGCAGGGCACAGGTGCTTTAGTGCTGTGCACAAAACCTTTCAGAATTTAGTGAATTCAGGCTAGAACCTGAAACAGTATTAAAACCTGAGGCTTATTTATTGTATTTAAAAAAACACAGAGGTTGGAGGCCTTTCTGAGAAGGAAATGCAACTGTGGATTTTTTCAGTAGTTCCTTCCTAGGCAGGTGTGAAGTCACAGGTGTAATTGTGTTGTATGTGCTGCTTTAACACTTTGGTCTGTAATGCTGAGATCTATATATAACTGCTTCTGCTGTGTCACATACTTCAATGTTACCAAGTTTTTTAAGCCACCTTGATTGGTGCTACCAACTCCATGGCTTCTGAGGAGAAATCAATAGAACTTATAGTTTATCAGAGAGCTAATCAGATACTGAATCTGTGATAAACTGGGTACTCTGAGGGATAGTGATGCTTCCAGCCAGGACAGTGAAATCATCTAAGATTTTTCAATATTCCAAGGGAAAGCAGGTTTGAGATGTACACTGGCATCATGTGCTTTCCAGAATCCCCTTCTGCTTTGCTACTGGACTGTAGATCCACAGGTGTGTATATACTTCCAGTAGAGCTTTTTACCTTTCACTGGCTACCTTCTGTCCATTTACCTGGGGTTATCAATAAAATAGGAGCTGAAGTTGTACATTTCCTTTGCCCTAGAATGGGATTGTCAGATTTTTTCTTAGTAAGAACCCTCACCTCTTTTCTCCTCCTACTTTGGTCTCTTAAATAACTACAGTTCATATGCTGATTTTTGTTACTGTATGTTTTTTAGGCAGATTGTTTTTTTCAAGTACTCAGGATCTCTTTTCAGTCAGTCCATGCCTTCCATGTAGCATGCTGCCCGGGGTGATACAGGGAGTAATGGTGGTGCTTTGTAAGCTGCTGGGATGAACTCTCTACTGGTCTGCAGCCCACAGGAGTTCACAGCTCCTCTTTGCAGTGCTAGTAGTTTGCCATCATATTCCCTCTTTCTGCAGCCTCTTGGTCCTGCTGAACTGGAGGACTCTCCTCTTGTCCCTGTGATGCTGCTGTTGTTTTTTCCACTTGGTTTTTCTAAATTGTTATGGTCACAATCCAATTTTCTGATGTAATTGCACTCCCTCCTGCTTCATTATCTAGAAATTAAAGAGCCTGTTGCTTCCATCATCCAGATTAGTAATAAAATACTTATATGAGACTTGAAAATCCTGCAGAAACTCATGTTGATGTGTATCATAACTATTTTAAGATGAGTCATTTGATGAGTACTAAGTGTGGCTTTACCTCTACTTCTGTACTCAAATTACAGGGATCTTATTAAGATGGGGCTTCTCTAATTGACTTATAAACACTGACTATCAGAAGCTTTATAGTGAAAATATGCACTGCTTCTCTCCAAGTCCTATCTCCATGTAGTGAAGGAAACTTAATTGCTCAGAGGATGGCTTTCTTTTTTTCCCTGTATCTTGATGGCTAATACATCATTTTATTTTTTTTTTTCTATCTGAATTATAACATTGAGTAGTAATTCCAGCCTCTTTACTGTGCTTCCAGCTTCTCCTTTTACTTTTGCCAAGTTCTAACAGAAAACCTGCTGAGGAAGTATTCCCTGCACCAAAATTCCTAATAACTGCTTTTCTGTGCAATAACGTGTAGTTGGCTGAAATAAATGGTCTTTCCAGACTGGTCCGTGCAGGATCAAACTGTTTTTTTGTTTTCTTTAGATGAAGGCATCTGTTCAAAGTTAATGGAAGCAGCTGCTGGGTGTTTCATTCTCGTTGGCTGGTGTTGAGCCAAGAGCAGTTCCAGCAGGATGTCACCCTGTCCCTTATTGGCTTAATTTGCAGTTGCAGGTAGTTCAGGGCAGCACTACTCTACCTGCTAAATGGTTTTATACCACACGGAAATGAGACCAATACCTTTGGAGAAATGTCATTCAGTATCATTGCCTCACTACTCAAGATGAACCCCCCATCACACCATTTTCTACCTAAGCATTAATTATAGGCTCTGATTCTCTACAACTTGAGTAGTTAATACATTTTTGAAGTGTAAACCATATTTTTCTGAACTCCAAAATTTAAAACTCAGTTCATCTCCATTCAAATTACCACAGGCTTTTGTGGACCCATCAGATCCAGTCTTCTGCAGAAGCACTGCAAGTGTGTCAATGAATGTATCTCATCATTGAGTTGTTAAATGTCATTTTGACTGCTCAAGTTCCAGCAGTAAAGGCTTCTAAAATGTCTATTAATGGAATTACAAGGTGATGTGTTAGTGCTGGTTTGGCAGTTTTTATGTAATGATAAGATTATCTATATTCCATACAATGTAATAATATTACATCATGCATGTTTTGTGCCTGTGGGTGTACCTTGCTGTAATTGAGTTTTGCTTGATACTTCAGGGAAATGGAAGTAATCTAGTCATAGAATTATTTTAGTTGGAAAAGGCTTTTAAGATCTTCAAGTCCAACCATTAACCCAGCAGTGCCAGGTCACCACTAAACCATGTCCCTCAGCACCACATCTACACAGCTTTGAAACCCCTCCAGGTTTGGGGACTCCACCACTGCCCTGAGCACCCTGGGACAGGCCTGGTCAGCCCTTTTTAGGAAATAAATTTTTCCTTGGTTCAACCTATACCATCCCTGGGACAATGTGAGAAGCAGATGGTGGGTTTTGAACAGCTCAGTCTAGGTTGTGTTGTTGGTTTACATGTTGGCTTTTGGTTTAACCCAGTACTTTGTCGTGAAGCTGGTGCAGCTCTCTGCTTGCAGCTCTTAGCTCGTGTGAGGGCAATGGTTCCCCAATCTTTGCCCTTCTGTGGTTAGACACTCAACCCAGCTCTCAACCACATTTGGTTTCTCAAGTATTGTTTATCACAATAGTTGCATTAAGGAAATACCCAGAAGCAAACTTTCCATGTGGCTGAATGATGATTTCTGATGGCCTCTCTACTGCTAATGACAATACGAATTGACACACTGAGCACAGCTTGACCTGCTGATTGTAATGCTTCTGTGTGAAATGACACTTTAGTGGGAAATGCTGAGAAATAATTTTGAAAGAATAGTTTATTAAATTAAAAAATGGGGGTAGCATTGAGTTGCAACAGATACAGTGGTTTACTGAGCTGTCACCGTTGTTCTTTGGAGCATCTGCTTAGTTGAAGATGATCTTGGGGGCACTTTTTTTCTGAGCCTAACCAACAATTTTCATAGGCTTAGTTGTGAAATGATGGATACACAAACAGAGGGAATAAATGACTTTTTAACGTTTCTGTGAAGAGGACACAGGTTCTTGGCACTGTCTTTCCTTTTTATTCCTCAAGATAGAAAAGAGGGAGAACCTGTGTTCGTGAGACAACTGACCACTGATGTCAAAATACACAGATCACTGGGAATACAAAATACAGACTCTTACAGCTGCTTTGGTTTTATCTGCTGTCTCCTCATCTGCCTGCCCTGCCCCCATGGCTGTGGTAGGCATTCATTTGCCGCATGGGCTTGTCATGTGGCCAGCTCCCCGAATTTATCTTTCTCATATGGCCAAATAACTTCCTCCCCCGTGGCAATTTGCTTGAATAAAGAGGCTGGCGAGCACGGTTGCGCCTGGGGCTACAGCGTGGCAATCAGCGGTCGCTTCCCTGAGCAATTGCACAGGGAAACGGCTCCGGCTCTCCCGCCTGCGAACCTTCCTCTATGGAATTCCTGGTGGAACAGAAAGCTGGTGCTCTATGGAGCACCTTTGATCACAGATGTGCACAGTATTTAAAATGAACATCCATTTTTACTGAAGGACAGTTTCCTACTCCTGCTGATAAGAGCACCAACCTTTGTAGGGTGGCGTGCATAGAAATGAGATTAAGGAAGCTTTAGTTGGTTCCCTTGGCCTTGTATTCTGATGTGTGCTGGGTCTTTAGTTGTGGTTGTAAATGGCCGGTGCACAGAAAATATTTAGCTTTATATTGATCTAGAGGGTATTTTTATCTGGAGCTTTTTATAGTAGGAATCTGGCCTAATACAATACTGGTTGACTTTATGGGTTGTGTTAGAATCACCATTTGGTGTCTTCTGGTGGGTATTGAGAGTCATTTATACACAGGAGTAGTTGTTGCTGCCTTATGTGAAAGGAATTTCCATGTCTGAAAATAAGTCAGTGTGAAGTGATGATGTTCTTGCCCTGAAAAACTGGGAATCATGCAGTGATTTATAAATACAGAGTTTGAGAAAATAAATAAGCCACTTACTGAAACCCTCCCAAATTAAAGCTTCCACACAGCTTACATGATTTGTTTTTATCAAATTGCTCTGACATCTCATGAAAACAGTTTTCAGCTCCATCTGCCTGGCTGTAGAGAGTTATTTAGATATTCATTGGCATGTCTTCTATGTGGCTGTAGAGACAGGATTGGGGCTGCAAGTAAAGGGCACTCAGCCATTGCCTGCATGCCCTGCACTGAGCATCCCTGGGCTGCTCTGACCTGCACCTTAGGACACAGCAGGAGCCATTGCTCCACCCTTCAGAGCTGTGGTCTGGGCTGCCAGCCTCTCTGTTCCAGTCTCCTCCTCTGGCAGGTACCTAGGGAGTTAAGAAATTCCCTCATTAAAAAGCTCCATGTGTCATAATCCTGACGGGAGCAGAACAAAGCCAGCTACCTCCCTTGGGATGAGCGCTGGAGGGTTTGAACTCTCTTCAAATTAAGAAGGTCGTTCCTTTGTTTTCACTACTGTCACCTTAGACAGTGTCTTGTGACTCCATCACATATACAGATACTTAGAAAAATACAGTGTTATTTTGTAGCCATAGGAGATTTTGTGCCTTCTTTGACAGGTTGCAGTAGTTCACTATTCAAAGTGGCCAATATCTCTAATTTCTTCCTCCCAATGGCCCTGTGACACTTTACAAACTCCAAAGATGTCAGTTTGGTTTGTTTTTTTAAATTTTAAATAACAAGTGTTGGGCTGTCCAAACCAAATCATCCCAAAATCACAGCCCTTGCACTGCTTTTACTTGCCCAGCATGGAGATTGGGTAATGTCAGGGCTCATCAAGTCAAAGGCAGAATCCATCTATTGTTTGCCTTAATCTTATGACCACAGATATCTGCAGGGTGACCACGTAGCCCTGGCTTCATATGCTGGCAAAGGTCTTTGTCTTCTTGACTGTTTATACACTGTTTATGACTGTTTGTGTACATTTGTGATACCAAGGTTGTTTTTTTCAATCTCCTGTGTTGTACGTAATTTTATAATGTGCTGGTGATAAGGGCTTTTCAGTAGCATGGAAGCATGTGTTAGTGGGATGCATCCTGCTTTGGTCTCAAATACCCATAAAATACTTCTTTGGGGAATGAGCCTGAGTCTGCTGTTATATTTCTGGATCTGCGGGTTTGCTTTTAAATGCTTATTACAGATTGGAAACACAGGTTATTCTTTTAAACGTTTTGATCATGAAATAGCTAAACACAAACAAAAATAAATGAATGCATAAGGATGTGCAAGAAACTAGTGCATATTGTAGATAACGAGCACACTTGGCTTTTAAGGGTGAAGAAGCTGCTTGAAGAGATTTGGATTGACTGTGCTGGTTGAGTGCAGCGTGACAGAGCGTAGTGAAGCACTACAGCATGTCTGCATTTGAATTTAATACTGGAAATAAAAAGACAAGTGTCATTGTACTGAGCTCCACACACAGTGGTTTTGGGGAAGATGAGGGGCAGGTATAGAAGCTGATGGCTTAGTGTGGATTCAGGCAGGAAGGGAGTTCCTTGGGTAGCTATGCTGTATTTGTTAAATATTCTTCTCAAAGCCACTCCCTCATGCAGAACCATTACTGACCATGAAGGGGGCTCTCAAGAATAAATCTTAGTACTCATGTTTGGGAGTGGTGCATATACATTTTAATACTACATCCATGGAATTTTTTTTATATATTCTTTTTTTTTTTTCTCCAATTCTGTATTTAAGCATTTTATTTCACCTTCTTTGTACTTTCTCTGTGCCTCTGAGGACTGTTTGAAGATACAGTGAGAGGCTTGAGATACTTGAAAGGCGTCCTATTGACATGAGGGAATAATGAGTTGGCTCTTCAATGTGTTCAGTTCATGGTATTTTATAATTAGCTGTGTGAACTTTAAGTGTTTAAAAAAAGGAAATGGGAAATGGCAATTACGTGGAACTTTCACTCTTCGATCACGTATATACTGCATTTCTGTTGTTACTTACAGCTTTAAAGAGCCTCTCTGGAGGGCTGTAGATTAAGTAATTCATCTTATTTAACACTTCAGTGTGAAGCATACACAATTAATTGACAACTTATAGAAATAATGATCTGGTTAATAGAATTGCAGTTCTTGAGAGCTGAGACTAGTTTCCTTCAAAAGTTTAATGTTTGGTTTTAATAATTACATTCACTAATGATACGTATTTATCTGCAACTCGATCTTGAAGGTGAAATTGAAATCCAGTTTGTGAGCAAGATAATGAAAATCTGTACATAGCTTCTCTACTCCTTCTGTGCAATTAACAGCCAGAAATGTGACAGTCTTAAAAGTGGTATGTTTGCTACTGCAAAGCTGCTCATATGATAGGGTAGGTTTATAGAGGAAAATTATAAAAACCAAACAACAAGCAAACACAAAAACAAGACATGCACACACACCCCCAATGACCTCTCCCCCCACATTATATCTTACTAAACATGAAACATGTTTAAACATGGTTAAATATTGCATAGAGCTGAACTGTTAAGTGGTCTGGATTTGAGAGGTTCTGTGATGGTTGGGCTGGGGAATGGTGGGTTTGAGCCAGTTGTCTCCCTAAGGCTAAGCAATTTTTGTGCAATTGTTTTGAGGATCAGTATTAGCCTGTATGTGATGACTTGCTTAGGGAGCTGCTTTGGAGAACAAGTCAGAGTTGCTTGCTCACCTGTCACTTGTTCAAAGGCATCAGCTTTGATACTGTGGCAAGTTTTGAAGTATATGTAGCTGGGAAATAGGGTTCAAATTGAAATAATTCCAGTTGAAAAAAATAGGGCTGAAGAAAGAATCCCAGCATGGCGGGTGTTGGAAGGGACCTCTGGAGATCATATCACACAAACCCCCTGCTCCAGCAGGGTCACCCAGAGCAGAGTGCCCAGGATCATACTGTCCAGGCAGGTTTGCAATCTCTCCAGAAAAGGAGACTCCACAACCTCTCTGGGCAGCCTGGGCCAGGGCTTTAGGGTGTGTTGATAGATAAGTTTTTAGGGTGTGTTAATAGATTTGCTTTCTCTTAGCCTGGTTGGTAAGCTTGGATGTGAGGCAGGTGGGCAATGCTAAGTATGGAGGGCTTGGGGCCTTTGTGGCTTAGGTGGGGAGATAAGACTGGTTTATCTTCCAGGAGAGGAGCTAAATGTAACCCAGCTACTTAGGCAGGCCAACCTTGCTAATCCTGTCTTAGGCTCGGTCACACTAGAAACCCTAAATGTGATTTGTCATAATCTGAAGTCTGTCATGAGACGTAGCAGGTTGCCCAAAAGATGCTGAACCCCGAAGGCAAGCAGTCCCAGTTCTGCTCTTGAGTCCTGCTAGAAGTCCCCCTGAGGCCAATGGAGAGGGAATGTGCCGAGGCAGCTGTGCACCCCACTTTGGTTTCTTGGATTTGGTGCAAGTTCTTTTGTCTTCACAAGCAAAGCACTCGGGATTCTACAGCTCCCTGAAACAATAGGGTCAGGGATAGAATTTGGCTGGAGGCTTCAACTCCACTCTTTTTACCTAAATCTCCAAAACAGGCCTTTAATTCATCTTGCTCGTAAGTGGCACAACATTTTCTGTTAGCTTAGCACATCTCTACAGAGATACCACCATTGTAGTTTTTTTGTCTAACATGTGTCTAGTACTTTCCCCTAACTGTGGTTTGTGAATATAGAAGTATCATTTTCATAACATTACGTGTGTGCTCTAAGAACTGGGCTTCTCTTGAGGAAATGCAGATTCACACAAGAAATCTGTTGTAGTTCTAATCCATGATGCTGTTTGTAAGCAGCTGTCCCATGTTTGCCATTCTTAGAGATAACCTTTCTCACTGTTCTATAGAACAAAGGCATAATGAATTGTGCATATCAGCACCAACGTGGGAGTTGGTGATTGTAAAGTAGTCATTGGCCTGTTTTCCACATTAACCTTAAAGTATGTGACTTAAGTAATTTCTCTGTATATGAATTTAACTTCTATTCCCAGTAGTTCATTAAATTGGTAGTTGGTTAATTTGTGAAAGATATTAAGGACAGTGCTTTTCCACAAGTGAAGCCTTTTTCTGTTTTGAACTTTTTGCCTTTTCTCTTCTGTAACAAGCCACTTTGTGTGACAGGTGGGAGATTCAAGAAGGAGATAGTAGTTGATGGACAGAGCTATCTGCTGCTGATCAGAGATGAAGGGGGCCCTCCGGAGGCACAGGTGAGCGTTGCATCTATAGAGCTTTACCAGCCTAAAATCACTGTTTTCCTCCTTCAAAAAAACCTAACCTATTCTTTTAGAAGAACTGGTTTGGTTTTGTTCTTTCCTGGGTCCTGCTCATCTTTCTGCTTGGAAGATCTGTGTGTCACCCTCAGGTGAAAAATAGTCTGTTGAGAAAATATTTGGGATTTCAATTATGTTGTGAAACTGTGTAATAAAAACAATTAAAGAATCATGGAATGATTTGGGTAGGAAAGGGGCCTTTCAGAGTCATCTAGGACATCTGCAACTAGGGCAAGCTTAGAGCCCCATCCAACCTCACCTGGAATGGTTCCAGGCATGGGACTTGAACCACTTCTCTGGGCAACCTGGGTCAGTGTCTCACCACCCTCAGTGTCAACAATTTCTTCCTTCTCTCTAGTCTAAATCTCCCTCTTTTAGTTTAAAACGATCACCCCTTGTCCTGTTGCAACAGTCTTTGCTAAAAAGTCTGTCCTCATCTTTGTGACAGGCCCTGTGCTGACTGCCTGATCAGTGTTTCCAGTGACCACAAAATTGCACATTATTAAGATTTCTTCAGAGTAGAATCTCTAAAATGTTAAAACACAGAGCAGACATCTGCACAGTGACATATGTGTGCACAGTGACATTTGTGTGCTTCACTCTTTTTTGAGTGATAGGAAGTGAAGCCTTTTGCTTACATGATGCTTCAATCCCCATCAGACTCTGCCAGCCTGGCTTCAGGCAGTGTTCTTGTCTTCAGGCATCCTCCTTGTCTCCCCTCCACACCTTCTTACCTGGGCCCTAGGGAGGTTCCCCCATCGTGGTGGCTGCCAGTGGCCTTGCTTTGCTTGGCTTTTCAATGGTCGATCAGCTCGCCTCCCGCCTCCGCCCCCGCACGACCCCCCGCCACCGCCCCGCCGCCACGCGAGGCGACCCA
>JANHGL010009360.1:0-20762 GCA_024611195.1 Ceyx melanurus | reverse complement strand
GGTTCACCTGGCGCCACGTGCTCCTCCGTAACGCTGTTGGAGAATTGCCTTTATTTGTGTAACTTCTCCTTGGGGAGGGACTCGATCTCTCGTCTTTTGTGTTTGAAGACCTTTCCCATCTTCGCCGCTGCAGGGTTTGGAAGTGGAGTTGCTGGAGAGGGGACCTGGCAGTGGGTGCAGGTTTCCCTGAAAGCTGAGGCTGTTTCTGTCTTTTTTCCCCAGGAGACCGAGAAGAGAGGGGACTCTGATGCCAGCCCAGTCGCCGGGTTTTGTGTGTCGCTGAAGGAGGTTTCCTCTTTCAGCTTGGAATGGACAGGTACAGTTCATGTAGGCACCTCCAGCCTGAGCCCATGAGGTTGATAGGTCAGTGCCTTTCCTAGTTAATCAGTGGTACGTCCTTCTATTAATTGCTATTAGGAAGTACAGCCTTGTAGCACAGTGACTGAATAATCATTAATCCGTGGAGGACACGCAAGCCCAAAGGTTAATAATAGGAATATCAATTAATAATATTGACCTTGCCAGTGGGGAGAGTACTTTTGTCATCGTTATTAAAAGGCACTCCTGTTTATACTGTGAACAGTGGTGTGAGTTTGGACCCAGTGTGTTGAGTACCAAATTACTCCAGCAACACCAGAAATTAATTTACTCCATTACCTCCATGTTATCAGACCTCTGACTTTGTATCCCTTTAGAATGTACCATCCATTCTTCTCTCATTTTAAATAGAAATGTTAAGTCTTTAATGAATTTTGACATTTCCACTAGAAAATAACATTGAGCTCTCTTAATACAGATAAAAATTTATTTGCCTGCAGATGATTTGTTGTAAGGCTTTGGACCTATGCATTCCTCAGAGAGGACTTAGCTTTTTGTCATCTTCAGGTAGCAGGAGGTGAGGAGCAGACAGGACAAAGGGGCCATTCTCACTTTTACAGGCCAAACTGTCCACTCCCTGGAGCTGCCTCCTTGCACAACTGCTCAGACTGACTGACTAACCAGCATCCCTCTATTGTCACCCACCTGTCTCCTTCATGTGTATCACCCTCTCCTGACTGACTGGTCAGCACGTTCTAATAACAATCTTCTCTCATGTCTCAGAAATCTATTAATCAGGTTACTCATTCTTATAAACTGCAGCTGAGCTATTTGGGTTAGTCGCCTTAGCCCCACTTTAAAGGCAGGGAAACTGAAACAGGGAAATTAACAGGTTTGCCTGAGGCCACACATGTATTTAAGAGTAGATCCAGGGCTGGAACTCAATATAGACCAAGCTCCCTCTTAAATATCTTCAGGTGCCCTATGGAAAATGCTTCTTTAGAAGAGCAATGCAACACAAACCTTATTTTTCATCCATTTTGTATATTAGTCAAAATACACAGCCTTTTTTTTTTTTTTAGGTAACATTTCCTTTTCTAAGGATAATATTTAACCAGCTTCTAGTTTGTTGGGGTTTTTTTAAAATACATAGGGCATTTTGCTTTGAAAAGAAGAAACTTTTAACAGGAGACTGTGAGTGGTAATGGGAACAGAATCGCTTGTTACTAGTTCACTGTCAAAATTCACTGGATGCTGTACTAGTTAAAGAAAAATCACTGGATATTATGGTGTAGTTCCAGGCTAACCAAATAGCAGCAGTCCAGCATTAGTACAGACAAGGTGCTGTTGCTGACTTAGTGTGCATCAGTTTGCACCAGAGTGTTCCTTCAGTGCTTTCAGCATCAAAATGCTTTCCATGGGTCTGAACACCAAAAACCAGATGGGCCAACCCTACACTGTGTTTGTCAGGATTTGTGTCATGAAGCAGAGAGTTTGACCAAGTTATGTAATTGATGCCAGTGAAGCAAGACGTGTATTGCCTGCCCTTTCAGCTGTGGCATGCCATCAGAGCTGTGCTGTGCTGTGACTGAGAGCAGATGGCATGCCTAAGGAGTAGGTGTGCAATAGAACTTTCCTGTCACCGACATCTAGATATTTCCTCTTCCTCGGTGTCCACCCCCAGGTGTTTGCCTGCCCAACCTTCCACAGGAACTACAGAAAGTCCTGCTCATCATGCTCATCCCTGGTGGCTTGAATTGTATGGTTGAAACCCCATCTAGAGTATGTGTTCACATATATTTTCATGTATTTATGCTGAGCTCCATTCTGAGGTTTTTCAGAGCCCTAGTTTGAGGGAAGGGGGTGCAGATCTCACTCAAATATTCATTCTCCAATGCCACTAGCATTACCTGCCAAAAATGAAAGTGTCATATGAATCACAATAAGCCAGTTGTGTATTTTTGGACTTGGAGCCTGCCAAGGAACACCAGAAATCCACTCGAATTCAAAGTCCCAAGACTTTTAGGGACTCAGAACAATGTTCAAAGTACATTTATCTGAAGACCATCTTACTGGTGACCCGCCTTATATTACTACAGCCATAACCAGCTCATGTGGAGGACAATATTAACTGAAAATATTTCTATTTTAATCTTTCAAGTGAGGTAGTGAAAGTGGTGAATCTGCTAACTGAAGCTATGTCAGAGGCTGAGGTGCCCATCACTGGAGCGCTGTTGTGACATAATCATGTGGAAATAGCTTTTGTGTGAGAAGAGCTATCAGTTCCTCTGGGAAATATCACAGATGCTTTCCAGTTCCTTTCAGACATGTAAATATCTTTATGTTTAGACATGAGAAAAGAGGGGTGGGAAGTGAAGTAGAGCGAGGAGTTGGAGTGGGGTCAAAAGCATCCACACAGATCCCAGAACCAAACACATGCATGTGGGTTGGGTTTTGTTGGTTGTTTTTTTTTCCTGTATCTGATGTTACCTGAGGCTTGAAATGAAATGTTCATGATTAGGAAGAAATGCTGCATGAATGTGTTGATACTTGAGGGTCACGTTGACCTGTGGTTGGTAGAGAATCTTCTGCCTGAAAGTACCTGTGATAGCAGACCTCTCAGTAATGCTCAGATGCTTCTGTTGCTCCCAAGTGGTCTGTGCCTTCTCAGGAATGGTTTCTTTCCAGCTTGTCATATATGGCTAGTGCTGTAGCAGTGAAAAACACTGCACACCACCTACCACTTCATGCTTTCTTCATGGCTGGCTTTAAGCAAAGCACATCAGAAACTGAAAATCATGTTTGAGTCTTTTTTCCCTCTTCACCTACAGGAACAGCAGCCTGAGTTTTGTAATCTATTTATAGATTAGTACTTGTGAAACACAGCAAAACAACCTGCTTACTAGCATCGTCTACACAGAGCTGCATCAGCAGCTTGAGGTGTGGAGACTGGCTTTGAGTAGCTGTGTCCCAACCAGCATTAGTGTGGTAGGTGAAAATGGCAGTGAGCAAATACAACCATGCTGGCCTGGCCTCCTGTGCCTGTTTAAATGCAAGTGGCCACTATCAGCTGTACCACAACCCTGGCTGGTGTTTCATCTCACTGGTGGCTGGGTGGAAGACAGACATGACTTTCTTTTTTCTGAATGTGGCTGCAGCTTTCAGTGTGTTTCTGCAGTCTTTTGACCATTCTGCTCTTCTGCTTTGTCTTTGTTCAGTCACCAGTCTCCTGAGCTTATGCCTGTGCCACCTCACTAGCCTGAAGATTCACTGAAATGGGCATCATGTCAATATTAACAGATTCATCTGTCTGTTTCCAGACTGGCTTCAGTTTCTGCAGTCATTCATTAAAGGTTTGTGTTTCCAGGCCCTGATGCTCCACAGTACCTCAGTCCATTCAGTGTCTCTCCAAGATGGTTAACTTCTTTTTTTTCCACATCTCTAACAGGAGATCTTTTGTTTACCTAACAAAGAAACTGCATCTTGTAGATTTCCTCTCAAAACTTCTGCTTTACAGAAGAAAAAAGCTAAACTAGTTGCAGGTGCATCAGTGATATCAGACTCACTTCTGCTCTGCCCGGTTGCCCACTCCATCTTGTCAGTCTAAAATGGTAATTTTTGAGAGGCATGAAGGAGTTGAACTAATATTTGTGTGAACCATTTTTTTCCTGTGCGTTGTCTGCTCTTCTTCTCTCCTTCCCCTTGGTGTCTGGTCTGGTTCATCTTGGCTGCTTTTAAACATTCTGTTGCCTCTAGTGAGGGACCAGATTAAACCAGTGAAGAGAAACCAGGTGACTGTCTACTTTTACAAATATAGGTTGTGTATAATAAATTCGGGTTTTACATCTATGCAAATTAAATCATCATATGATTTTGACTACATGCATTTTTTATCAAATATGGCATATATTTCACAAATTATATTTAACTTACAGTCATATTGCTATTCTGAATACCTAACTAGGAGTTACAAGGTGTGCCACTAGATCTTAGTAAATAGGCTGATGGAAACAGGAGAGCATATCAGCTTTTTTCTTCTGTTCCTAGTAAAAGTTTCCTAGTGGAAAGGCTTTTCTGGCTATAGGTGATAATATAAACACCTCTCCACTGGGCTGTTGAGAGACACGAGGACATCTTGTTATTAGAAACAGATTTTGCAAAGGTCTAACCAGAGCATGCCCAGAATAAGGAAGTCAGAAACCAGTGCCTCTTTGGTCTGGAGCTCAGTTCTTAAGGACTTCTGCTAATGTTTCTGCCACGGAGTGGAAGGCATTAGTCACGGTGTCAAAATAAACATTTTACTTCTGCAAAATTGTATTTTCAGCTCAGGAATATTGTAAAGTGAAAATGGGATTGAGCACAATTCTCCTTTCGGGACAGACAGGGCATGTTTAGTGTCAGGCTGTAAGCCTTGCAATGTGATTCCCAGCCAGAGGTGCACCTTGCTTTGAATAATCAATCTGTCAGCTGAGCTGTGACAGGGATTATCTTGTGGAGGTAACAACTTCATGTTTGCAGTGCTAACTGCCCTCAGCAGCTGCTGCTGGGCTGGCTTTTCTCAATAAAAATACAAGCTGGTGAGCACAAAGATGCCTCTGTCAATACCTGTCAATAAGGGCTGGGTGGTGTGAATCGTGGGACTGGGGTGCAGTTGAGTGTGTGAACAGCCAGATGTGATGCAGAAAATTCTTGTCTCCTAAGCAGGTGCCTCAGTCTCCAAGCACCACGTTTGCCTTGGAGTTAGCTCCTTTTTCTCTTGGGACTCCAGAGCAGGCTGCCAGGGCTGCTCGTGGCCAAGTTCTCTGGACACCAGGACCAGGACATTCCTCTACCTGAGTGCCCAGTTGCCCCTGGAGCATGCCCGGGCTCCCTGGCACGATTGGCAGCAGGGTCACACTGATAATGACAGTGCTTTGAACAGGACTTTTTTTGAGGGGGGTGTTTTATGTATTCCACAACAATTTACCATAGCAAAGACAGAAATAATCTCCAGAAAGCTCAGTGTGTGCCCCAGCCCTGGGAATAACCTAAACATTAGATTATGATCTAAGGAATCTCAAATTTGTTTGTGCTCAAGGGCACTGTTTCAGCAGAAGGGTCGGCACTGCCTCTTCTAAAATAACCACCAGAGCCCTCCCTGGGCTGAGAGAAGCTGTGGACTGGGGCTTTTCAGGGCAGAGAGATGAATCCCATGATTGCCTGAGTGCTGTAATCACAGAGCTGGTTGCTCTGTAGAGGGAGATGGGAAGCCAGCTTCTCCTCCAGCTATGTTTTAATAAAACATAAGTTTTGAAGGAAAGATCACAGGCAGATATTTTCATAAAAGAGCCAGGGTGTAGATACTGAGTGGATGGAGGTATCTCAGACAGCCCTGTCTTTAGAGGTAGCCCTCAGGTAGAGCCCGGGCTCTAGACTTTGAGATTTGGGACAAAGCTCCTGTCTATCCCTGGTGAGTTCCCCACAGGCTCTGCAGAGGTCAAGGTGTGCTGTGCTGGCTGCAACCCAGCTGCTCTCTGCACGTACACTCAGGAGAGCTGTGCCTTCCAGACACCACTCTGGGGTCTGCTGGGGTCCAGGGGCTGAAAAAGGAGATACTGCAGCACCGCAGATTTGGGAGCATCAGCATCCTTGATGGGATTAGGCCATAAACCACAGAAATCAGTATTTGTTTATTCATCATGGCTGGTTTTGTGTTAAGCCCAGTACTTGTATCTGCTGGTAAGTGTTCTCCCAGCAGAGCTGCTGGTCTGTTTTTGTTCTGTATCACAAAGGACAGCACGGGAATCTGCTGGACTGCTTACCATGTGTAATGGAAATCCTCTCTGAGAGCTCCCCACTGGCAGCTCTAATGGCTAGGATGGCTAGGCACTCCTCTTGGGTTGACTCCTGTGGGATTCAAGGCTAGAATTCTATGGTGGGACTTCTTGCAGAATTTAACTACATGAAAATGAAAATACCAACATTTTGACCTTTTTTTTTTTTTTTTTTTTTTTTTAGGAAAACTGATGATGCTTATATCTCCTTTAAAAATAATTTCATTTTACCTGCTTGTAAATTTCCAAAATAGGGGGACAATACATTCCTCAAAAAAAAGTAACAACATGAAGGCAGTGCAGAGATCCCCCTGCTGTGGCAGAGCTGGGTGCTTGTGTATGGGCTGAGTTCAGACAGCCTGTCCCATGCATGTTTCCTTCCCCAAACCTGCTTGATACAACTGAAGAGGAGGTTACAAAGCTGCCCTGGAACCCTTCCACTTGTGATCTGCATCCTGCAGGATGGAATATTCTAAATATCATGGGCTTTCCCTAGCTAACAAGCTGGTTATTCTGGCTATGCATGAAGATACAGATTTGGGTCTTAATTAACATCTGTAGTTTAATCAAATCATTTCTGATCCTGAGAAATCTGAACTGTAGACTTTCTGGTTTTTCTGATGACAGACAAACACCGTAAACAGAAAGGAACTAAACTAATGGTTTAGTCCATCAAGCATTTGCACCAGCTGTGGCACCTTCTGTGGAAAATGGGAATTCTGAAGATCCTATTTTTCAGTATCTGACAGTTTGAAATAGTCACGAGAGTAATATATTAGGGAACCCACAAAAGTTTTTGGTGATTTAAGTTTAAACAGTACTCTGTTTACAGAATTAATTTAATTTTAATTCTATTTACAGAATTAATTTAATTTTACACAGGCTGGCTCTCCTGCAGTGACAGTGCTGTAAATCTCCAGCTAGGTTGTTTTGCTATAAAGGAAGTTGACCCAAAGGAGAAAATCTAGAATATGTTTCTGTGAAAGTGGATTGGCCTGTTCAGTCTGGTGACCTAGTGAAACAGTGCAGGACTTTATAATCTTAATGCAGACAGGTCCTCGTTGTTGAAGGAAGCAGGAAGTGTAAGGAGGGCTGTAATTGCATATTCTTTAATAAGAAATATAATTGTTGCTTTCTCCAAACAGATCTCAGACAGCTTTTAATAGTGTGCACACATTGAAAAGCCTCTGAAACACACCCTTCTGCCCTAATTTGTTCATCTACATTGATGTATTCTAATGTATTTACACCCTCTCAAAATGCACTCCATGTAGAGCATTTCTGATGTGCAGCATTCCTGGTTTTTTTTAGATTGACTGTGATGTAGAGGAATATAATGGAGCAAGATTCAGTAAAAAGGTCCAATAGATGTTTTTCTTTTGATATTTTGAAGATTCTGTCTTAAAATAATATCACTGCCATATCTACAGTGGTCATCTTTACTGCAATGTCAAGGCCATGTCATCTTTTGTATTCTCTGAAATAATTCCAGCTGGGCAGCATGTTTAAAAAAAAAAACCCAAACCAGAACAACAACCCAGTATTGGATTTTGTTTCCAGAAACAAATTAGGAAAATACATTTGCGAAGTAAAATTTTCTTTCATCCTTTTGATCATGTTTTGTGTTAGACTAATACCAAGATAATTCCTGGTCAGTAGGAGGAACTGCCTGAAGCCCTCTAACTACTGCAGCAAAGGCAGCTCTGAGCTCCTCCTAACAGCTTGGTGGCTGAAATCCAGTTTTTCTTATTTCTTCATGTCCTCTGCTCTTGTTCTGGTCATTACAAAAGCAGTGTTTGTAACTGGCCTTAGGTGCATGGCTTCCCATCAGCCATGGGAACTGGGGTGTGAGATCTGGGAGTTATTGCCTTAGTTTTCATCCAGCTCCCTCAGTCTGTAGATCTGAGCAGAATCACAGCATGGGAGGGATTTAGTTCAGCAGTGACTCTTCAGCAGCTGTGATAAATTGCTCTTTCCTGCAGATACACCATGGTTAGTGGATTTATGAGATTCTCCATGGTGACTTGACTCTAGAACAGCCAGCTCAGGAATGTTAAAGGTTTCAAGTTCACATTATTTTTGTTTGTCTGTTATGTGGTTTGGTGGTTGTTGGTGTTGTTGTTTGGTTCTGTTTGTTTGTTTTGAGGTGTTTTACTGAGAAAACAAAAAGCTGCATTCTCTTCTAACATTCTCTTCTCAATTTGACGTTGGGTTTAGGAAATAAATGCCCATCTGATAGTAACTGGTGTGAATTCAACTCCTTTTCTATCTCCCACTCATCAGCCACCCCCTGATAAAGGCTTCACTTGCTCGGGTGACCTGTGCCTGAAGTACCCAGCTTCTGTCCCTGAGGAATACTCACTGTCATCTCTGCTCGAGGAAGAGCAGGGCAGCCTGCAGCAGCCACTGATCAGATTCATACACCTGGGGTTTAGAAAGAGGCCTGACTAAAAAGGATGTCTGCAGAAAGAAGCAGAGGCCCACGAGGGCTCGTCCTAGCCCACCACACGCCAGGTAAGTTGCATTTGTGCAGGCAGCCAAATGAAGTCGTGGTTTGCTGCTGCTTGGCAATATTCATGCAGTGAGTCAAGGCAACAATGCTGAGGTGGAGAAGAACACAAACGGAGGATGTTGCCCATGCAAATGATACATCCTGGTTGCTTCCTCATGAACTCTTCCATGAAGTCTTGCTGCACCCATCTTGATTGCATATGCTGATCCTGGCTTCTTAATTGACTCATAACAGATTTATCTGGATTTCCAACTTCCTCTTCTCTTTAGAATGTTAATTAAAAGTGATTACGCTTAAGATATTCATGACAATAACAAGAGTTTTCTGCTAGAGGTGTTCAGAGCCAAATTTTGCTGTTATTTATATGGGACTGTTTAAAACCTATGGACCTGAGTCTATTTTATGCTAGGGACCTTTTGATTCTGACATAGTAAAAAATGGCCTTAGCAGGAGTGGAACACACTTCATATAGTCTCTAAATTTTACCTCATACAGGAAAATTGAGAAAAAGCCCCCAGCTTTAAGAATAAAATACATATAACAAGTCAAAAGGCAGTTTGTTTGGATGAAAATGAGCCCAGAAATGCTCACGCAGACTTGTATATTCTCCCTTTCTTCCCCCAGATCAGTCACTGTCACTGTTAGGCCTGCAGAAGTGGGAAAAGGAGGCTCCAATATTCCCTGTATTGAATATGGAGCTTTTGAGTCACATCCCCAGCACAAACAGATCATTGTCCTTTGTTATTTCTTCAGCCAGAAGAGGAGTTTATGTTTACTCAGGATTTAGGAACTCTTAAATAATAATAATGTTTTTTGTCATATGGTCAAAACGAGATTTAATTAAAGAAGGAGAAGTAGAATGAAAATGCTCTCTCTTCTTCCTTCTTTTTAAAAGCTCCATTCCTACTGTGAACTTGCAGAGGACTCGGTGTGTGTGTGTGTGTGTGGTTTTTTTGGTTTTGGTTTTGTTTCTCCTTAGCAAGGCACTTTGTAGTTCTGCTCTTGCTTGGTACCCCACAGTATTGTTGTTGGTGAATGGGGGTTCTTTTATATTCAGGAGATTAAATCATACTATCCTATTTGGGATCTTCCCACCATTACAGCTTTTGCCACCCATAACCTTATTTTATGATCAAAGGGGAAATAAAGGGAAAGCAGTAATGTTAATAGACTTTCCCATGCAGGCTCTCTGGGAATGGTCTTTTTATAAGTGTCTTGAACTTGACCTCTTCAGCAGGCCCAAAGGTCCAACAGACATTTTTAAAGTTGCATTTAAATTTTAATATTTTTATTCTGTGAAGCCATTTAAAACCTGGCCCTCAAAACACAAAGCATAAATCTTTCAGGACAGTCATCCAGTAAAATTGATGTGTGCGGAAGAGAAGTTCCGGAAAACCCCTAAAGCTCTGTTCCTTTGCTTTTCATGTTGTTTTATAGATACCTTCCCTACAACACCACCAAATAATCAAACAAAATCCAATGAATAATATTGTGACTTCATCACTCTGGCATTTGAACTTGCAAATACAATTTAGCAATGAATTAGGAGAGGAAAAGTTTTGCATTGCCCCACCCGCGTTACAAAAATGTTCTTCAGAGCCAAACATTTGAGGCATTAGAAAGATTTACAGTAATAATATAAGTAGCTATAATGAACTTGGGAACAAGGGAGTCTTGGAAGAGATTCTCAGAATGAGAGAGAGGTTTTGTAAGCAATTCTATCAACACTAAATAAATATTTAGGAAGGTTGTCTTCTCTTGGTGAGTCTGTGTAATAATTGCAGTGCTAATAGGAAGTGTATGATTTGGCTGTGAGAAGATACCTATCTCTGAGTCCATGCAGCTTGTTTGTGTGGGTGAATCTCTCATTAAAGGTACTGGTTTGACTGTCCTGATTGCTGCAGTCTTCTTTCCATGAAAATAAGTCAGCTTTGTCACCAGCCGTGCAAGGTTTCCAGCCATCCCTCGGTTCATCTGAGGGCAACCTCTTCTGTCTGCAGCCTTTCTTTGGGGGTGGCCAGCAAGGCAGCCAGATGTGGCAGGTGAATGTGACACTCAGAAAGGCAAAGGCCAGATGTTAAACGATGGAACTCGACCTAGAGATGGGAGTCCCACCTGTGCCATCGCTGTAATACCAGTGTGCACTCCACAGGCTTGGTAACCTACACAATTCCTGTCCACTTTTCCTTTGGCTACTTCTGCAGCTTCTCATCCCAGAGAAGACTGGGGACCAGGGAAAGGCCAGGCACGAGGGGGCAGGCAGGAGGGGCTGCTGGTCACCTCTGGCATGTCTGACAACACCCTCGTTCAGCCTCCTGCTGCAGAGGGAGTGGCTGGGATGGAGCGTGACCTCTTGTTCCTCTTGGCTTCAGCTGAGGATGGGCTGAGCTGGGATGAGGGCACAGAAAACAGGGAATCCCGTGGAAATTGCTGGGAAAAAAAAAAAAAAAGAGTCTCATTAACTTAATGAGATTTGGAACATTACAAGGGAACTCCAGCTGGAACCAGATCTGAGCCCGAGTGCGAAACATTCCTGAATATGCTTCCACAAAGTTGTTTCAAGGAGAGTATGTGCTCAGACATACAAATGGCTAGATTCTGATCTCGCCAACGCCAGCCACAGTCTCTTGACTCACATAAACTCTGCTCAGAGGACTAGCCCTGAAGACTGTAAAATGAAGACACACACATGCCACAGGAAACTGTGAAAGGAGGGTGGAGCTATGAAGTTGCAGCCACACACCTTGCTGGAACACCTTGAGACAGGTAGACCTGGCAGCTGTTGGCTGAGACAGGACTTTCATCCTGCATAATCACTACTTTCCATAATTAAGTGCAGAGACTGACCGAGTTCACACTTCATTGTGCTCTAGTCTATCTACGTTCAGATCCCCAGCATCAGACTTCTCACCCAGCTCTCTAACAAACACCCTTGGATTTCATTTCTGTGAGGTGCAGAGCTGAGCTGCCATGACTGCTGGGCTTCTCGGGGCTAAGAGGACTCTGAATATCAAACAGAGAGATGCAGGAGAGAAGAAACAGCTTCTCCCCTCAGCATAATGCAAGCAGGCAGCAGGCTGGGCTCAAAATAGCCAGAGGAAGTGCTGAGTGACCCAAGTGATGACAGGCTTGGTGGCATTCTCCTGCGTCTATAGAAGACACTTGTTTGGTCCATATGTCTCCATACTGCAGCTGAGAAATCACTGCAGTGCTCTCCTGGAGTGGAATCCAGGCTGTGAGTTCAGTCTGAAGGGGAAAGCCAGTCTGTTTCATTCTAGTTTCCCAACTTCTGCAAAATGTCAGCAGAATAAAGATCTCCACACGAGCTGCTCCGTGTTCTTTTCCATCTGAAAGTACCCAAAGCTCCCACTTCCATCAGAGTTTATGTGAGTTTTCCTGGAATAAGAATAGGCCCTTGATAGAGCCTTGACTTGTCACCAATTTTAAGAGTGTTTTCATTATTTTCTGATTACCCACCCAGCATTGCCAAATTTAACTTTTCTTTATTAAGTAATTTAATACTTAGAGCTCACAGCAAACTTAACATGTCATCCATCTCTTTCATTTTAACTGATTCAAAGCAAACTCCACTGCTTAAAGTAGATTCTTTTCTTTTTTTTTCCCACATTGCACATCTGAACTTGCAGTGAGACTAATACAAAACAAATAAAAACTTCCTTTTTTTGTAACTTTTTGAGCAGGTTAAAACACATCCAAGACCCTTGTTTGCAGTAATTGATACTAATTAAAATTCTGAAGCTGCATTAACGAGAAATGAAAAGGAGTATTTTGGGTCTTATCTTTTGCAACCTGGATGCCTTTCTCATAAATGTGGAAACACTGCACCTTGTATTATTTCCATGGAAAATGCTAGTGCTGTTTGGCATTTTATGGGGTGTGGTTTATCATTTTATTAACACCATCTGTTGTTTTAAAGATAATAAGGAATGTTTAAAATTTACCAAAAATGCTGGTGTACACAGAATCAGGAGCATCATTGGCAGTTTGCTCTTTGCCTGGCAGTTTATCTGCACATAAAGCTGATTCATAGTGCAGCCAGTTGAATTTAACTCCTTATGGTCCCTGTGATGCTTTAAACACCTCTGCTGGACTATGTGTTAGACACTAGTAGTATCAGGAACACATTCTGTGTCTGAAACAGCCTTTGCTGCTAGATTTCAGAAGTGCTGAAGGGTGAGGAGGGCAATGAGAGGACTAAAGAAGCCCCTGAAGATCACCTTCAAACAAAATTAGCCTGGGAAAGGGAAAGGGAGACCAGCAGGATGCAGGAGGAATGGATTTGTGTGACTTACGTTCCTTCTGGAAATGCTCAGACACATCTAAAGGCAAAAAGAGGTTTTAATTACTGAATAAACTTCTTTTTTCCTGAAGCTGAATGGAAACACAGCATTATGGGCAGGTGGTTTTACACATTTCACTCCACCCACAGCCTGAGAGCAATCCAGTTAAAATACAAAGGCAGGAGAGGTCATAAATACAGGAGGCAAGGGATGCTTGAGTGAACTTGGAGGAAGATCAGTGGTAAAAGAGCAGGAGAGATGCCTGTGGTTGGCCTGCATCTTCAGCAGGTGGAGAGCTATTTCAGCTTTGCTTAGCAGGCAAACCATCGTGGCCTGCTCTGATCTCTGTTCTCCTAACTGCTGAAAATAAATAGCCAGTTGTGTTTAGGGACAAAGACAAAACATTATTTACTATGAGTTTGCAGTCACAATTTGTCTGGTTGGATTTATGGGGAAAGGAATTGCTCTTTTTTTGCTAGAGATGCATAAAAAAGAAGATACTTTCCATCAAAATCCCACAAAATAAAATCCACAGCACTTTGGCTTCCAGCTACAGAGCTCCTGTCAGAAGAATATGCTGAGGAGAAGTTCCCTGTTAGCAGGGAATGGGGAAACTATGTCAAGGAAAGGCCCAGCAGCCTGTTACTGGCCATGGACACAGGTATTTTGGACTGAGAAAAACTGCACCTCAAACTAATAAGAATCCAGGTGACAAATAATTTATTTCACTTGATACCGTAACTTTATTTATAAGGAAAAATGGTTTAACATAACTATTCCAGTGGGAAAAAAAAGTTACAGCTACTCTTGTAGTGTCATAACCTAGGGTAAAAAACCCAAACCACAAACAGCCAAAACCTCCTGCATGGGTGTATACACTTTATCTTGGAATTAGGCTGACTTTTATTCTAGAATAATTATTCCACTCACAATGCAGAGTAATTATTCCCAAATAAAGTCTTTTTTTTTTATTGCAATGAAGTGTCCACAGGGAGCTATCACAGAGTAGTTATCCCAGAATTGCTGTGCTGCTTAACTTGTAGGCAGGCCTGGAGAAGTCATATGCAAAAGAAGATCCAGAAGAAAAAAAAAAAAGGAATCATTTGTCTGTGCATGTGTTAAAGCATAAAGTTTGAGTGCTGGAAGTTAGACATTGTAATGCAGATGCTGTAAACCACACATTTATCCCAGGAAGGTACTGTAATAGCAGCTGAAAAAGCTTTTGTGGAAGCTTGCAATAAGAATTCACACCTTTTCATTTCCAAGTTCTTTCAAATAGCTCAGATGGAGCTTTTCATTCTTCAGTGCAGATGCACTGGTGGCATTCCCTCTCTGGACCTGCTGGGGAGTTGGGATTGCCAGAGGGGTTCAGCCTTCTGGAACACAGGAGCCCCAGTAGGGTGCTGGGGCATGACTCCTGCAGGGAGCTGAAACACCTCAACAACATCAGAGCCAAGGGGAGGAGCAGGAGTGTTGTATTAGCTGAGCTGCTGCACCTCCTGTTCTGTGAAACTGAGATGCAGAGTGCAGGCCACCCTCTCGTGTGCAGGCTGAGGGATACATAGGTGTCATTGTATTCATTAGACTGAGGTCGTTTTCCTCTTCTTGGAACTTGTAAATAAACCCCACAGAGCCTACCTGTAAGTCACAGCAGACTCCTGGAGCCTGTGTCCTGGCAAGGAGCTGGACTATGCATCATCCATCCACCCTGTGTGCCTCTCAACGTCCCTAACCAGCACAGGATCACCTCTGAGTCCTGTCACATCCTCGTGAGAGGTGTCCTCATGGTACCCTGGAGTGGCCTGGTCTTGTCCCTGGACATAGTGTGTGCTGTGCTCTGGGCTTGTGCCCACTCTCACACTTGCTGTGGTTCCCCCTGCCCCACGTGTGGTCTCACCAGCACACACACTGCTGCAGCACAGGGACACTTGGGTGGCTGGAGAAGGCAGGGAGGAGGAGCAGACTGTTCAGGCCTGAGGTAGAACATGCTAGTTCTGTTTGGAGCATAAAACCAGGCTGACCAGGCATGGAATCTGTGGGCCAGGGCCCCTAGAAGCAGCAGTGTTAAGCCCATGCTTGGTGCACAGCACCTGGCTGCTGAGAGCTGCTGCCTGCCAGCCCAGGTCTGATGTTGCTCAGCTGCTCTGGGGATGCCTCCCACGCCAGAGGATGCTGCAGTGGCCTCCCGGGCAGGCAACAACTGCCTCTGCACCTGCAATTTTGGGATAGGTGGAGGAGCACAGTGTTTGCTTTTGCTTTTTTTGCCCGGAGTAGGCAGGTTGGCCATCCCAGGGCCATGGCTGGTGGGCACCGTCCTCTGGAAGGTCACCAGGCAGCCCTCCCCAGACTGGGGGAGATCAGCTGCTGGTCTGCAAACCCCCCAGCCTTCCAAATCCAGGCCGCTGCGGGGGGAGAGGGGGCTCTGTAAGGGCTCTGCCAAGCCTTCCCATGACCTTAGGTGCTGCCTCAGTGGCCATGGCTCAGGCAAGGGCAGAGCCATGTGTGGTGCCATCTGTGCCCATGCTGGCGAGGTGACCCTCCCTGCGGCGCTCCGGCTGCAGACACCTGTGCCTCTGGCTGCCTCCGGAGCCCAGCCCCGCTTCCTCTCTCAGATCTCACCCCAGGTGACATCAGCCATCTCCCTCTGCCCCTCCTCTCTGCAGACAACAGGGACAAGCTGCTGGCTGCCCACCCCAGCTTGTCCGGAGCTCGGTGCCATGCACAGTAGGGATGTGGAGCCCTGTGCTCCCTGTCCCGGGGGGGTGGAGATGTCTGGGCAGCCTCCTGGGGAGCTGCCTCCTCCTCACAGCTACACCAGGACTGGGTTGTCTCCTGTCACCACAGGCTCCTGCAGATCTCCACAGCTGCCCCAGGAAACAGGAGAGAGGTTTGCCTTAACCTGCCTTTGATTTCAGTGAATTTCAGAGGACAACCTCAGCAAGCAGGAAAAAATAATATTGCAATAATCCATGTTGAGAAGCATCTCTCAAATCCTCTAGGGATCATTTCCTCAATATCTGAATACTTTTCCTAATTTCTTCTTTGCGGAAAAGCAGAAAAAAACCCCACCCACCAAAACCCGGGGCTGGGAGGGGTTGTTTGTTTTTGTGAGTCTTCTCACTCTTGTTGTGTTTTCATCTTGCTCAGCAGGACTGCCAGACCCTTCCCTTCACTTTCTGCTGCTTCTTCTTTGTGATCTGGATGCAAACAGTAATTGCAGAAGCATTTGAATTTTTTAAAAACATGTTGCTGGTTTGGTTTGTTTTTTTTTGTTAAGAATTGTCAGTAATGTTTGGGCTCAAATTTGAGAGCTGGCACCAGATACTAGTTCCTATTGCTTTCAACTATTTTCAGTCAGGAAAATAAAATATTTGTGCTGATTCTGATAATCAGCCTGTTCTTGCACACTTTCCTGACTGTCATATTGCTCAGGGTAATCTTGTTATCCTTCAAACGCTGTGAGAGGATGTCACAGGTAAAGCCTTTGTAATGAGCAGGGCAGTTTGTCCATGTGGAGGTGCTCCATGTTGGCTTGCACTTAATTTATCATCGTTTTTCGTCCTGCAATCCTGAGTTAAGACTAGGAAAATACAATATATTGCTATAATACAATCCAGGCTCATTACTGTGCTTGAACACATTGTAAGGAAGAGCGGTGCTGTTGAAATCCCTGTCAGCAGAGCACACCTCCCCTGTCTGGTCTGTAGCACTTCCATGAGATTGCTGCCCACTCAGACTCTTGTCTAAGGTTTCTCTGCCACATCTTTCCAAATGTAAAACCTGGAAAACAAAACAACAAAAAATCAAATAAATGTTTTTCTTTAAAGCTTGCTTCTTTCTGTTCTGCTGGAGGTAAGGAAAGTGTGTTGTTCTGACACCTGAAAAGGCCAGGTAGTGCACAGAGCTGCAGGATGTTTGCTGTGGCTCTCCCTTGCATGACTGAGGGAAAGGTCTTCTCCTTCCAGCGTGCTCCCTGCATCTCTGGGAGGGAACACTCTGAGTTCTGGTTGGTGGATGCAGCTTGTGCTGGGTTCCACGTCCCCAGCAGTCATTTGCAGCCATGTGCAAAGCAATCAGCCTGACTCCTGATTCCCCAGTTGCATCCAGGGGATTGGGGCTGGTGTAGCTGGAATGATCTCCTGCAGAGCAGCATGAGGATTGCCAGCAGAGAATGTATTGATGTTGGGGCTTTTTTGCTTTTTTTTTTGAGATAGCCTTTTTGGTCTGAATTCTGTTTTAATCCTGAGATGAAGCAGGCTAAGGAAACTCGAGCTGTATTTCCAGAGGGGGGGGATAAGTGGAGTGAAGCAGGAGGTCAGGAATCCTGTGGTGATGGCCTCGTGCCATTCATCTCACCTCTGAAGTTCTCCTTTTGTCTCTTCGTTTAAAAAAACTGCAAGCACCCTCAATTAAACTTCGATGTTTGTCCAGAGCAGTGTGCTGCCATCTAAAGCCACTGGCCCAGTGACAGCTACACAGGCTGCCCATGTGACTTAGCTGTGTGGGGACACCACAGTCCCTGTGGACTAGATGATCTTCTAGGTCCCTTCCAACCCCTAATATCTGTGAATATCTGTGACTGTCAGCCATGGAGCTGAAAATGAGATTAACCCCTGCCTGGCATCCCAGGGACAATAAAGTGTATTGGCTTTGCTGGGATGCCCGTGACCCCTTTTACTCCTTGATGCTTCACCTCTGATGCCAAGGTGTATCAGAGTATAAAAATAAGCCTCTTTTGTGCACTGGATATAAACAGAATCGATTTAAATGTGTCATTTCAGTCTTGGACCCAACAAAAAGTCCCTTAAGGTTCAGGTTGATCAAGTGTGTGAACTTTACCCAAGCCCCACAGTGCTGACATCTCTGTATGATTCATAAGGAAACATTCTGTTTACACATCAGCAAGAGCCTCAAGAAGGAGAGTTTAGACGTGGCTTGAAATATAGGACAGAAATCGAATGTGAAAAAAGAAAAGCATTTGCTTTTCCTATAAAAGTCTCAGAGACGAGGTCAGGGAGTGAGCCGTGAGTACATCCACTCCTATCAGTGCTTCCATCAGCCTCCCAATCCAGAGCTTTTGTTCAGAGGCTTGTGACTCATCTCTTAAATGTTTACCAAGGTGACAGCATTGGCACCAGGGAGCTTGTATGTAAAAAAAGGAGTCTTTTCTCAGCAAACAGGTTATCAGAAGAGTAGGTGTTCCATCTTAAAGTCGTGTGAAATGATGCAGGTAATTCCTCCTCTGAGCTGCAGTATCCTAATGCAGAACATCCACGGGACTGCAAACAACACATGCAGAAACAGGATTTTAAAACCAGGCTTGGGTCAGAACTCATTTCGAGGATTAAAATAACCATCTTTGAAGTGCTTTAGCATAACTAAAGCATCATTCTCCTGTATTTTCGGGAAAAAATACCTGAGTTAAATAAATCTCCAAAGCGTTCTTTCGCTTGGGAACATCTGGGAGGGCTGCACCTTCTCAGAAGTGGAGTCACATTAGAAGTAGTTCATTAAAATGGTTCTGACTTTCTGAAGCGTGTTAAACCTGCAGTATCTATTCACGTCGGGTAAAATTGCAGGCTGGAAAACTTGTAGATGTCTGATAGTGCAGAAGTTCTGTTATTATAAATCAGTCTTTTCTGTGGTTAAATGATAGGGTGGAGAAGGTTGAGGGTGAAGCCAGTAACTATCTTTCCTCTCCATCTAATTTGAGGCACCATTAAAAGATGACTG
The DNA here is from genome assembly GCA_024611195.1 of Ceyx melanurus. Lineage (NCBI taxonomy): Eukaryota > Metazoa > Chordata > Aves > Coraciiformes > Alcedinidae > Ceyx > Ceyx melanurus. The sequence goes on along the minus strand of JANHGL010009360.1, from coordinate 2,085 downwards.
AGAAAAGTATTTTCTTAATTTTACAGAAGCTTCCACAGCTCTCTGAGTTTAACTGAGCTTTTTTTTAAATTATTTTGGGGGTTTTTTTTCAAACTTTCTGGCAGAACGGGCCCCATTGCCACAGATCAAAGTGTCAGGTGCTGCCTTTGCAGAGCCAGCGAGCTCCCAGGCTGAAGAAGCAGGATTTCCAAGCTGCATCAGATGCTGTTTGGGAACAGAATCCTGCCTCTCTCTGCTCTGCCTCCCATATGTCAGCTGCTCCTGTTGTAGGACACTAATGAACACTAATGGACCTTAATGATAAGGAAGTTCTGCTCAAACCAACAGTATAACATGAGGCAGCACCACTTTTCTCCACAGCAAGACAACGATCAGAATTGATGTGCAAATGGCCACTGGCAGATGCTTGGTAAAGATCGATGGCTTCTCCTTCATTATTTTTTTACCTTATCTCTTGATTTTTATTCCTTAATATATTTTTTTTTTTTGGTCAGTCTTTGGTGGCTTTCTAATTTAGATGACAAAATGCAAGTAGGAAATTAATATTTTAACTGCAGGGCTGCACATCCCCAATCCTCACTTGTAAAGACCAGCACATGGCAAACGTCTGAATATCAAAACAATTTTATGCAGGTGTCTCCTTTTGGGAAACTAAGATCTGCTTTACCAGGATCTGTGAAACTGTATCCAGAAACTCCCTAAGCCTTCCATTTCTAGTTTGCTTTCTCCACGGTTGTGTATTTATTATCTAACTGCTGTGAAACATTTGGCCAAACAGTAAGAGTATATTTACATTCCAGCAGTGATACGTGGCCTCGGTCAAGGTTTTTTTCGCAAGCTGTTCTGTTTTTGTTAAATTAATAGGAAAAAGATTATTCTGACCCAGCAAATTTATAATCAAAGCAGGATGCAACAAGAGGCTGAGACAGATGAATAGGCAGTAAACATGTCAAGAGAAAGAGGACTAGGAAAAAAGCTGCTTTTTTTTTTTCATAAGAAATAGTAATTCCCACTCTTTACCTGTGTGGTCACTGTTTCTTCTGGGACACAGATTCCAGGGAAGACTATTGGCAAGTGAACAACTCCTCCATCCTGCAGACACCTCTACAGGTGCCTGAATCCATGTCCTTGAGAGGCCCCAGGGCTGTGCACTTCTGCAGCTTTGGTTCTACCAGGTGTCCTAGTGACACAGCAGCAATCAGCAGCGTCTGCCTCTGTGTTTACAGTCACGTTAGGTGATCGGATGGGGACTCACAGGAAAGCATAACTTACTTTGAACCTCCTACCCTTTCCTCCTGCATGCCTTAAAATAAGTAGGCACAGTTACCAAGCTCTTGTCAGGACTTGCAGCTTGCCTGCAATAACAGGGTTACCCAGCAGCAGCCCGTGCTCTGTGCCCATGCCAGTGAAACACTGACACACTGCAGTGAGAATCAACACCGTGAGCGCACCAAACACTTGCACACCGGGAGCTGTGGCCGTGGGGAGTTGCCTTGTCCTAACCAAGCCCTGCCTTTGAAAACAGGACCTGATTTAAGCTTTCAAGACGTGGGTTAAAATTCTCTCTCTGCTTGGAGTGTTCCTACTCCCCCAGGAAAAAAGATGGGGAAGTTAATCACAAGAATGGTTTCAGAAATGAAAACATACATTGTCATGGAGCTGAACAGAGTTATAATTGACAGGCAATCAGAATCTCCAAGCAATAATTGTATTATTCTTGTTTGGGTTTTGTTGTGTGTGTGTGTTTGGTTTGGTTTGGTTGGTTGGAGGTTTTTTCCCCTGCAGGTACGATTTGCCATGTGTCAAACGGTCACCGAAAATCCATTTTGCAGCCACGAATTCCCCCCAGACGAGGCGGGCGGTGTGCTCTGCGGCCAGAGCCCGGCTCCGCTGCGGGGGCAGCAGAGGCCGGGGCTCCGCGGGGCCGTGTGTGCGTGATGCCCTGAACCGCACGAGCCCTGCGCCGCCGGCGGGCCGAGCTGGGGCAGCCCTGCCACCCAGGGGCAGTCCTGGCACCCAGGGGCATCTCTGGCACCCAGGGGCAGCTCTGGCACCCAGGGGCAGTCCTGGCACCCAGGGGCATCT
>JANHGL010009357.1:0-29658 GCA_024611195.1 Ceyx melanurus | reverse complement strand
GGGCTGCCCAGGGAGGTTGTGGAGTCTCCTTCTCTGAAGACACTTAAGACCCGCCTGGATCTGTTCCTGTGTGACTTGGTTTAGGTGATCCTGCTCTGGCAGGGGGGTTGGACTAGATGATCTTCTAGGTCCCTTCCAACTCCCAACATTCTGTGAACCCAAAAGCATTGTGTGCTCGAATTTTATTCTAATTTTTACATGTCAAACGTTAACATTTTTATTGGGTAATGAGTGTATGTTTCATGCTTCTCCAAAATGTATCCCTACTTCTGAGATGAACAAAATGGGGCAGAAGCCTCAAGAGACCAAGATTTCTTGAAAGCCTTCTGACATTTCTATGTTTTGTCTTTGATGGAAGTGCCATTCATACAGCATTTTGTCACTACAGGACTTGGCTTTGTCTGAAGAAGCTTTATGAACATACAAAAATAAGAATTACAAAGTCTCAGACATCAGCTAATGAGGAGTGTAGAATTTGGTGGAATTTGTGTGGAATTATTTCATACTAATACTGATGAATTGTATTGTCTTAAAAACACACAAATCCAAAGCACAGACATTTTTTTCTGCCTGTAAATTAATTAGTTCTAGTAGCTACCTGATTTATCTTTTGTGTGTAATTTAAGGTTTTGCACTTTTTTTTCTTAGCAGATGCCATGTTCTCAACATAAAGCTCGCTAATCTTGCCTTCCTCTGAAGAAATGCTGCTGCTTCTTGAATTTATGCAGCTGAACACATCTTTTCCTCTTCCTGTACTTTAATTTTAGCTTTGCTTAAAACAATGGTTTGCTGTGATCTTTGCTTATAATTTTATTGCAAAAAGAAAACGAGAAATTAGTATTTGTCCTGTACTTCTTGAATAAGTAATAGCTTGTAAAGGATTGCTTGGGCATTAAATTCAAAATTTCTAGTCCAGATTGTAGACAGAGACCGGTTTGATTTTTGCCCATATTTTTTTTAAGAATTTATTATTCTTTTTTATATGCATTCAGTACCATAGCTGTTACTGATCTTAGGAGAGCAATCAGATAAGCTAATTGGAAAACTGGGATCCAGAATCTCCAGACAACTGGGATCAGGCTTTACTGTCACAAACAACCTTATTTACATTAGGAGATTTTTATTTTTTTTTTCCAGTGGTCCTCCTTGAAGCCAGTTGGGTTTCTTGCCCTTCATATTTCCTACTTAAAGAATATTCCAAATATTCCAAAGCATACTCTTGCAATTTTTGGCCTCATATTATCTAGGGTTTCATTGAGGAAAACTTCTCATGTGCTATCATTTTATTTAATCTAGGTCATTTTTCTTCCATGGGCTTGTTTAGAAAGAGAAATATTTTCGTTTGCAGACTTTATTTTGCTTGGATAGCAAGCCGGGATGCCTTGTATGTTTTACAATAGGTTGAATAGGAACATATAATTCTCCTTCACCTGTGACAGGATATTGCTGTAAACAGCTAGAAATGACAAAAAAAACCCAAACCAAACAAACAACCGAAAAACAAACACAACAAAAAAAACCCAAAACTAATAGCAGTATTTTTTCCAACATTTGACTACAAACCATCAATTTGAAATAAATGAGACTGATTGTTTGGGTTTGAAGAAACACTTATGACTCCATTTTCTGCATTGATCTTTTAGATGCAGTGGCAGGTAGGAGTGTATACCAAGAATGGGGAAGTTCTAATGTGATTGCACAAAGTGCTAGTGAAATCCTCTGTAGTCTATTTCAGAATGCATACTCATGCTGTCTGTATGACATTTAGATCTTGTTTGTCTTTAAAAGTTCATCTGTATGATGTCTGCAATAACACAGCCAATGTCCTGATCTCTGTGATCAGGGAAAAACTTCTCTCAGCATTTAAATGTAAGCAATGAACAAATAGAGGTGTCAGTGTTCACCAACCCCAACTGGTGTACCTAAGATAGAATGGTCCTTTGTCTAAAATCGCTCCCAGCTGCTGGGGAGAGAGATTTCTCCTACTCCTAGCACAGGTGTCTAAATGTGATGATTTGAATATTCTTTTTTTCTACCTTCAGCCATCATTATTAATGTGTTCCTACTTTAAGAATTTATTTCTGCAGTGTGCAATTTGGTGTGAAAAAGCTTTTTGCAAGGCATGATGAACAACTCATTAAAAGTCCTGATTCTAATTTCAAAAGACTTAAAACCTTTAAGGAGTGAGGAAGAAGGATACACAATCAAACATGCATAAGGTTATCTACTTATAGATACTGTCACTTCAGTGCCTCAGTCTTGCTAAAGTACTTGACCTTTAAGTTCCTTGTGATTGTGTATCTGAAATTAGGCATATGCAGCTATTGATAAAATTATGTCTATAGGTGAATGTTTATTGGGTCTTAGCTTATAAGAATTTTTTTTTGTAAATACACCATCATGTGTCTGCATCCTGATTAAATACACAATTTGAGACAGAATATGGAGAAATTGGAAATAGCTGATCCAATTGATAGTACTAATTTTTTTGTCTTTTTTTTTTTTTTTGAGAATCAAACTTCAGTAAATATGCATTAAAGGTTTTATTAGTAATCATTTGCATCTATGCAAAATCTGTACCTTTTGCTTTGACAGTTCTCATTCAATTTTTTGATAATATGCCGTTTATATTTTGCCTGTCATCTTAATGTTCTTAATTTTTTCAGAAGTCCCTTTATGTCTAACATTTGAACCCTCAAAGAGGGACTTCAAAATGTTAAATTCCCAAACAAAACAGGTACTTGCATATCCCCTTCTGTTCACATCGATTCACAGAATTAGACTCACAGAATGGTTGAAATTGGATGACAACTCTGTAGGTCCAACCATCTCTGCTACAGCAGGGGCACATGGAGCTGGTTATATTTTTGGTGAATGGTACTCTTAAACTGCAGCTTATTGCAAAACCTTTGTATTTTGAATCTGTGTCTGTGAAAGATTCCCATAACCACACTTAGGAATATTAAAAATATCTCATTCTCATTATTTAATAGATTTTAATGTATTTAACAACAAGTGTGTTTGAAGTATTCAACTCTCAAATACAAGCTCTAAGAACTAGGAAAAAACTCTCCACATCTGGAAATACTTATTAAATAATCAGTTCCATCTTTCTAACAGCATTAGTAATAGTTTCTGTAGGATGCCTCCAGCCTATGTTTAAACAACTTCAGTAACTTAGATCTTGTCACTTTCTTCAGGAGTCAGCCACAGCTGGCCCATGGAAACATTCCAGTTCAGGACATCCCTTTGTCCTCACAGGACTGTAAATAAATGCTTCACTCATTGCCTGAAAGAGGGACACACCAAAGAAATCAAAGTGAATCTGTGAATCTGTGAAGTGTAGGGATATTATGCATAAAAATAATTATGAAGGTAAAAGGGATATTGTGAGCTTCTGTATTTATTCTGTCTGTACCTTTTTCCAGAGACATGAGTAAAAGTTGCAAATGGCAAACAAAAAAATTTGAACTCCAATTCACACATGTCCTAAGGTTTTAATCTTTCTCACTTGGGCAGTTGTAAATTCAGTAACCAAAATGTGTTTAATTGTTACTGTGTGTAGCAAGAGGGAAATGCAGGGTATGCTTACCCTGAAAGTTTAATGGTAACATGGAAGAAGCTTAGAGGTAAAAATAAGTGTCTTTCTCTGTCTTGCTCCAAGCTATGGTCACAATTTATGTACAGTCAAATGTCCATGGGAGGGGATGGCACTTGACATGTATTTCTCCCAGATACTCAGTTGTTCTAGTTGGCCCAGAGTAGCTTTAAGCAGAAAAAACTCTGTTACACTCTTCAGTATAAGCAAACAAAAGTGACAATGCATGAAAACTCCATTCTTGCTGGTTATGTGATTATTGCTTTCCCTGCATATAAACAGTCATCTGGGAGCTAGCCAGACAGCCTAATCCAAATCCTTCTGAAGCTAAATGGATGCTACTAACTGACATAAGCTAGAGAGGTTGCTGTGTAATTTTTTCAAGCTTCAATAATCTTTCACCTTTCATTATATGTACAAGATGGCTTATGTGCTGTGTGAAAATGTTGCTATAATTCATTGCTTTCTCAGTTTACTTCCTTTTTGAAAAAATTCAGTGTTGGGAAATTTCACAACTATAAGAGACACAGGAAATACAAATGTGTAAATAATGCCCAGTAGTGTGTGACTTCATGGGGAAAGAGTGGAAACTGAAGTAATATTTGGAGCAGAACAATACATCTCTAAATGCAATCACAGAATCACATAATCATTTGTCTGGAAGAGACCTTTAAGATCATCAAGTCCAACCATTAACCCTACACTGCCAGGGTCCCTAAACCATGTCCCCCAGCACCACATCTCCACGGTTTTTAAACACTTCCAGGGATGGGGACTCAACTACCTCCCTGGGCAGCCCATTCCAATGCCTAACCACCCTTTCTGCAAAGAAATTTTTCCTGATATCCAACCTAAATTTCTTTGGTGCAACTTGAAGCCATTCCCCCTCGTCCTGTTATTTTTAACTTGGGAGAAGAGGTCGACCTCCACCTCCCTACAACCTCCCTTCAGGTAGTTGTAGAGAGCAATAAGGTCCCCCCTGAGCCTCCTCCTCTCCAAACTAAACAATCCCAGCTTCCTCCGCCTTTCCTCATAGGAGAAACTCTTCAGACCCTTCACCAGCTTCATTGCCCTCCTCTGAACTTGTTCCAGTACCTCAACATCCTTCTTGTAGTGAGGGGCCCAAAACTGGACACAGTACTCAAGGGGTGGCCTTGCCACTGCCAAGTACAGGGGTACAATCCTCCTTGCTTCTGCTGGCCACACTGTTCTTGATACATGCCAGGATGCTGTTGACCTTCTTGGCTGCTTGGGCACACTGCTGGCTCATATTCAGTTGGCTGTCTACCATCACCCCCTTCTCCGAAGTGCAGCTTTCCAGCCACTTCTCCCCAAGCCTGTAACACTGCAGGAGGTTGTTATGACCCAAATGCAGGACCCTGCACTTGGTCTTGTTGAACCTCATGCAGTTGGTTTCAGCCCATCGCTCCAGCCTGGCTAGATCCCTCTGCAGAGTCTCCCGACCCTCTGGAAGATCAACACACCCACCCAATTTAGTGTCATCTGCAAACTTGCTAAGGATGCACTCCATCTCCTTATACAGGTCATTGATAAAGACATGGAAGAGTACTGGTCCCAACACTGAGCCCTGGGGAACACCACTAGTGACCGGCCTCCAACTGGATTTAGTTCCATTCACCACCACTCACTGGGCCCGGCCATCCTGCCAGTTTTGGATCCAGTGAAGCGCATATCCATCCAAGCCATAGGCAGCCAGTTTCTGTAGGAGAATGTTATGGGAAACAGTATCAAATGTTTTGCAAAAATCAAGGTAGACAATATACACAGCTCTTCCCTCACCTACTAGACGGAGTCATTTTATCATAGAATGAGATCAGGTTTGTCAGACAAGACCTGCCCTTCGTAAATCCACGTTGACTGGGCCTCATTATCTGGCTGTCCTGTATATGTCCCATAATAACACTCATGATGATCTGTTCCATTAGTTTACCTGGCACTGCGGTCAGACTGACAGGTTTGTAGTTCCCTGGGTCTTACCTCTTACCCTTCTTGTATATTGGTGTGACGTTTGCCAACCTCCTGTCAACTGCTACCTCCCCAGTTAGCCCGGACTGTTTGAAAACAATAGAAAGTGGCTTGGTGAGCACCTCTGCCAGCTCCTTCAGCACTCTTGGATGTACTTCATCTGGCCCCATAGACTTCTGTATATTTCAGCTGTGAAGCAGTTCACGCATTGTCTCCTCTTGAAAGAAACCTTGATACTGTTCCCCATCTCCATCATCTGGTTCTAGAGGCAGATCACTCAGTGAGTCAGTCTGGCCATTAAAGACCAAAGCAAAAAAAGCATTGAGTTCTTCAGCCTTTTCCTCATCTCCAGTCACTAATTCTCCCTTTGCATTTAGCAAGGGGGGGAGATTCTCCCTAACCCTCCTTTTGCTGTTTAGGTACTTGTAGAAACTGTTTTTATTGTCTTTTATGTTAGTCGCCAATTTGAGCTCAAGCTGAGCTTTTGCCTCTCTTACTGTATTCCTGCATCATCTCACAGAATCCTTATAGTTTTTGTGAGTGGCTTGTCCCTTCTTCCATAGGCCATAGACTTTCTTTTTCTTCTCAAGATCTAGTCAGAGCTCTCTTCTCAGCCAGGCTGGTCTTCTGCCCTTCCAGATCGTCTTACAGCTCACTGGGACAGCCTGCTCCTGCGCCTTAAAAATTTCTCTCTTGAGAGTTGTGCAGGCTTCCTGGGCCCCTTTGCCCTGCTGGACTGACGACCAAAGGTCCCTGCCATCCAGTCTTCTAAAAAAGGTTGAAGTCTGCCCTCTGGAAGTCCAGGGCAGCAGTTCTGCTGGCCCTCCTCCTTACCGCCTCTAGAAATGAAAATTCTATTATTATAATGGTCACTATGCCCAAGCCATCCTCCAACCTTTACTCCATCCACAAGTCCCTCTCTGTTTGTAAACAGCAGGTCCAGCAGGCAGCCTTCTCTGGTTGTCTCCCTCACCAGCTGAATCAGGAAGTTATCTTCCACACACTCCAGGAACCTCCTGGACTGCTTTCTCATAGCTGTATTCAACTTCCAGTAAATGTCTGGTAGATTGAAGTCACCCACAAGGACTAATGGCTGTGATTGTGCAGCTTCCTCTAATTTTTTATAGCATATTTAATCTGTATCTTGTTCCTGCATGGGTGGTCTATAGCAGACTCCCACTATGATGTCAGCCCTATTGGTCTTCCCCCTGATTTTGATCCATAGGCATTCTACCCTTCCATCACTATTACTGATCTCCAGACTATCAATTCCCTGCCTAACGTACAATGCCACTACCCCCTCCTTTTCTGCATGGCCTATCCCTCCTGAAGAGTTTGTAGCTATCTAGCATGGCACTCCAATTGTGTGCATCTTTCCACCATGTTTCCATGATGACAACTGTATCATCTGTCTCTTTCTTGTAGGGAGGAGGTCTAACTCCTTCTTGACATCTCTCCGCCAGTGCATCAACTGCTAGTAGATCAGTCACCTTAGTGTCTGTCCTATCCCCAGACACAGTGCACTCAATCTCACCCCCAAGTAGCTCTCTGGGACAGTGTCCAATTGGCACTGATGTACAGCTCTTAAATTTAATCCCAGCAAGCCAGGTTCTATCCCCTTCCCCCTTCAAATCTAGTTTAAAGCTCTGTCAATAAGGCCTGACAGCTCCAGTGTAATGATCCTCTTCCCCTTATGTGACAGGTATGTTCCATCCGATGCCAGCAAACCTGGTGCAGTGTAGAGTAACCCATGGTTGAAGAATCCAAAGTTCTGTTGGTGACACCAGTCTTCAAGCCAGGTGTTGACCTGGCAGGTCTTGCTGTTTATTCTCTTCTCATTCCCTGACATTAAGGGGATTGAGGAGAACACTATATGCACTCCTGATCCCTTAAGCAATCATCCAAGGGCCCTAATACATGTGTTAGATTCTGGTTGCAATTTTATTGACAAAGAGATAGTGTGAAGCAGCACTTCCTGGATTTACAGTGCTAGGAAATAATAATTCAATAATTTAATGTGAAATTAAGTCAGTATCAGAGATGGGCAATTAAAACTGTACTTGAAAATTTATATCAGATATCTTGATTAAATAATCAAATATCGGTTTGAAATAGTTTTTTCAGAATTAAATAATATCTCATAGGTATTTTAGTAATCCAATTGCATACATCAAGTGTTGTTAAGATATTTAACTCTGTTTTCTAAATTGGAAAATATTATCCTAATATGCATAATATTTATCACCTTGATTTTGCTTTATAACTGAAAGATGTTTGGCATGTGTAACGTATAATTAGTCAGTTGAGGCATGTTATGAATACCCCATGTGTGCACTTCTGAAATTCCCACCTTCTACAGTCTCTTTACAGACACTGTTGGTTTTGCTTTGGTTTCCTTGATTTGAGACATATCGGATTCCTCATTTTTATTCATATAGGAAAAAAAATTCCCATTTTTAAAATTGCCTATGTGTATTGAGAACTATCTGACAATTCTAATGCTGTGACTGCAAGGCAAACATTGTGTACAGTGTATGTGTAGAGTTATATGAATAATAAACTCTGTTTATTACAAATGGTAAGGCTGTATCTCTTCCTGCAGAACATTGGGTGGTGGTTTTTTATTCTCTGGGTTTTTTTGGGTTGGGCTTTTTCTTTGGTATCTGAGATTGTTCTAGCTTTTGGTTTTCATCCCTTTCCACTCTGATCAGGCTACACCGAAACCCACTGGGAAATGTGTGGATTTCTGTGAATACTTCACAATACCTTTGGTTACAAAGAAATAAGGCCCTTGGGATCAAGAGATGTCAAAGCTGAGTCAGCTTTGGATAGATATCCAGACTTATTTGTCCTGGAAACAGAGCAAGTACAGACTTTTAATGAATTTTATTACCTCTGTGTGTCAGTCAGATCAAAAGTGCTATGAGAGTAACCTCTCTCATGAACTTTCTGTCTCACATTCTCTCTCATATTTCTTTCACTTCATCTTTTGTATACTCCTTAAAGGGGAAGGTTGAGAGAAAACAATATATTATTCTGAGATGGGTATAGTGTATGCTTTTTGGCTTTAATTCTCAAGAAAATCTTGTATGAAGTGACTTTATGAAATTTTCTGACCTAATGTGGATTTGAGTCAAAACTATGTAGCTGATCTTTTGTGTCATCCTTCAGAAGCCGTATCTTGAGAAACTTCTTTTTTGCAGCAGTTTCTGCATGCCAGTAAAGATGACCGTGCATTCCTAGTGAATTCTGTGGAATCATGTAAGCATCTGAAATCCAACAGGATGTAGGCATCTTACCTGCTTGTCTTTCTGAAAACCAAACTCCATGTTTCTTTGCTACTGCCTGTGGATTTTGTTTTGTTCTGTTTGTTTTTGTTGTTTTTTGTTGTTTGTTTGTTTTGTTTTGTTTTTTCCCCACTGGTACTATAATTGCTATGAACAGTAGTGACAACCTAGTGTAAGCTTGTCTTGTGCAATGTGCAAATGACAAAGAACAGAAAGCTAATTTCAAGTTTGTAATCTTAATACACAAAAGAGACTGATTAGGTTATAAGAGATAAGGAGGCTAAAAGAAATATAAACTGGTATTGTCTAATGTTATACTTGGTGGTAGCAGGGCATGAGAGTTTTATATCTAGTAGCACTAATAATTTCATGGGCAGCATAGCAAGAGAGCCTTGAAGATGTTTGAGAAAGCTTTGTTGGTGTTTATAGGGAGCTCTACCCAAGTATGAAGGTCAGCATGAAAAGTTCAGCGGTTTGTGTTTTTGTTGTTCTTGGTTTTGTGTTTTTTTTTTTTGTGTTTATGTGTATGGTGTTTGTGTGTGTTTGTGTTTTGTTTGATTTTTTTTTTTTTTTTAATGTAAGAAGTATCAGAAGATATCCATGGCTGATCAGAAGAAGAAGCTGATGTTTGGACGACAAACAAGGGGTAATCAGTATGGAATAGGTCACAGACAGCAGAGTTGTAAAAAGTGAAGGATCTCATTGTTGGTCAAGGACAGTACTGATTCTAAGACGTTTGTTTTTTCCCAAGATTTGCACAAAGAATCACTAGGGATTTTAATGACTGATTGATTCAGTGGTGATCCAGAGGCAGGAACAAGATAGGGGACATATTGAAGAAGAGACAACTTGAAATGTCACCTCTAGGTACTGAAACTAGTGATAAAACAGAAGAGTGATATATAGACATTGAAAGACAAGCAAAGACAGGTCTTTTGTGCTTACTTTTAAAGTAGTTAGATACTAAGGGACATGTGTATTGTGAAGGATGAAGGCAGAGAACGAGGGAAGAGTGATAAATTTTATAAAGCTTCAAACTAGAAAATGAATTGTTTTGCAGAGGCTGAAATTACTTTTAAAAAATGTTCTTGCAAAATATGAATTTTCCCTGAAATCAACACATTTCTTTAAAATATGATGGGGCTTTTAATTGGTGCTTTTTCAGTGAATAAAAATGTTATAAAATTTTTTTTACCAGGTCTAGTTCAAGCATAATTTTTGAACATGAATGAAGTTTCCACATCATCTCTTCCATTTGGGTGAAAGATTATATCATTTATGATAATTGCTTTTGGTTCAGAAAATGTTCACTGAATTATCAACTCACAAAACCATGGTGTCAGACTTCTTGTTAACTACTAATCTTAGCTCATTCTGGTGGTTAAAATCCTGAAGTGCTCAGTCAAAGCTGGTTTTTATTTCCTGTTACTCATGGTAACCTTAGCTCTGCACTTTTGCTGAAGAAACATTAATTTATGTTTCCTAACTTGTAGATGAGGTTTATCCTCTGGTTTTACAGTAGTTTTGAACTGTTGTTATATGAAGTCTACTGTTAGGCAACAATAAAAAGGAATTGAGAAATGTCTGACTCTATAAACCAAAAATCCTGCACCATTAACTGAAGTTCTGGTTCTCCAGTCCTACATCTTTTTCTCTCCCCTTCTTATTCTTTAAAAGAAAGTTCATATTGAGTGTCCATTTAGAAAGAGTAACTGATTTATCTTTCAGGAAAAGTAGAACAGGGTGAAGGTGTAATCATTCCTTGCAAGTCTGTTAGTATTAAAGCAACAGTTTCAAAGAGATTTTTTTAAGACATCTGTACTTGTGGTCAAGGAAAAAAATAAATGCATTTTATTTCAATGATCACTGCCAGTTTCCAAGCATTATTACTTTTACTTTTTTATTATAGTTATTATTATTATTTTGCCAGCATATACATATTCATAACTACCTGGGTATTTGTAAGAATTGAATTCTGTCATCTTTTCAAACGGGTACCTGGACAAGGCTTCTGAGAATCGGTGAATCATGTGGGCAGAGTGAGAGGTATGTGATTGCACAGAAGGCTGCATACTGGGAGGGTCAGTTTGCTTTGGAGATGCTCATGCAGTAGTTATTGATGCAATAATGTACTGTAATCAGTCATCAGTCATACTTCAACTGCTCCTTATGTACGGAAGCTGTTTGGCTGGTTTGTAAACACACAGGTCATGGGAGTAATTGGACTACCATATTCCTGACATTTTGTGTAGGTGTTAAGGTACCTGGAGAAAAAGCACAGGGAAGAGCAGTACCCATGTTCTTCCTTCATTCTCCACAAATTTATTTGAAAAAATAGACAAAAGAAGAACTGAGAAAGAGGGCACTTCTTATGCCTCAGGGGAAAAAGGGTTAAGCTTGGTAGTGTTCTGAGTTGCTAAGAAGACCTCTTCCACTTGCCCTGTGCTGTCTTTATAACCAAGTACACTGAAAAAGAAACCAGGGCTCAGTGTCTGTAGGCACATTTGAGAGGGCTATACTGGGGTTTCTTGGTGTGTAATCTGAGCATGTGTGCAACAGAACCATGGCAATGATTCAGGATATGGGCTTTTAAGTACATTGCTCTCAGTTTTATAAACTCGTAAGAGTGGTGCTTGCTGCTATGGCTTTGTCACATCACTTCCTTGCACTGTTGATGTGATACTTTTCTGGCAGCAGACCCACACATATAAGCTATCAGTAGGAGAAACCCCAACATTTCCCATATCATGGAAGGAAGAGAAGCAGCAACCAAAGTGGGAGGACTGCTTTTGGTCTGTCTGGTGCTTTTGCTTTGTTATATAAAAGTAGTGGTATGGGAGTTCTAAAACATAAGAAAACTGATGGATTATCTTGGAAGGACTATTATGGGAGAAACACATTTAGTGTATTTTGTACCCCTGTTATATGCACTGTGTGGACTCTGGTTTAGCTTTTGCTCCATTCCTGTTTCTAAGTTGGGCTCAGTTCAGAGTGAATGTAGCTATGAAGATGTATTAGTATTAATCACTGAGAGGTAGGACCTCAGCATGAAACAGAGAAAACACAAATGAAGATACACTTTAAGTACATTGAAATTCTCCATCTTCGGTAATTTCTTTCTTCCTTCAGCCTTCTCCAGTTTTCTAGAAGCTGGTCAGTATGTGTGCAGTTGTTGCAAAAACATTAAAGGAGCACTATAATGAACAGTCACCTACAGTTCATCTTGTAATGCTGGCAGGTTCTTGGAGAACTCTGTGCTGCTGCTCACAATGTGAAGAAGGGTGGCTATTCATTTTTAGATGAGGCAAATGGATCAAGTTTTTCCTTCTTATTGTAGCAGAAGACAGAAAAAAAATGCATGAAGAACTGACTTTCATGTTTTCAGCCAAATCACTTCAAGATTAGAAAACATAGGACAAAGTGGATTAAATGTCTGACCATATAATGTGGTCCCATCATCAAGAATAAGAAATATAACATATATTACAGGAATGCAGAAGTGGGGGGAATCATCCAACAGAGTGGAAAAAAAGTGTCTTCAGCCCCTTATCACACTTTTGCTTTGTTATGTGGGTTTTCCCATTTGTACATCCTTCTAAAATCTGTGACACCCTTCAGCCTTGATGAAGGGATTGTCTAGCATGGTCAGCCCTAGGTAGAATTTCATGCTCTGCGTGAGCCTAGAAGTGCACACTGGACTTCTATTTGTTATATCTGTGACCTTGTGGATTTGTTTAAGTTGACTGTTCATGTCTGTTTTGTCCTTCAAATTTCCGTCTTACTTTGCTTTAAATTCAAATTGCAAATTTGCATTTAGGGTTTATATAGATTCTTCATGGTTTTGTGTCACCTCTAAAAATATCTATGAAGAATTGCATAAGGTGCAGTTCATTATTTGTACATTGTTGCTTGTGATTGCTTTATTTTAGAAAAAGACGGCTTTTAAGTTGGGTTTTAGAATGATCTTTCTCTTATTTTTCCTGTAATAAAAATAGGGTGCCAAATTTTGTTCCCCTCCTCTACATCCACACCTCTTCAGAAATCAGCCAGATAGTACAAATGTAACTAAGTGCAGAACTTGGCTTAGGTTGTGTAAAGCCTCAGGGAATCCCTATAGCTGTGTGGGAAACATCTGAATTTTCTTGTGTTTTGTTGTGCTTCTCCTCCTCTTTCCTGTTTAGTTCCCCAAAGAAATTCAAGATGAGTCTGTTCTAACACAAGTATGCAGAAGCATAGATCCAGAGTTGGATTTTGTGCATCTTGAAAGAACAAAAGGATGTACATTCAAATTAACTTCCAGTTCACATACTGGTATTAGCAGAGTTGCCTGTGTTTATGAACAATAAAGGAAAAATCATTCAAATTGGTTATGCGTTAGCTGCTATAACTTTCATCTAGTTAAAAGATCAAACAAAAGATGATGTGTGTTTTGATACAAACCAGAAAGTTAAATACCAAATTTTATTATTTTACTCATCAAGGACAAAGCAAATTGTGAATTTTCCCAGAGCAAGTCAGTGTTCTAGTTGAAATTAATGCTTTGCTCTCTGCTCTTACTTGGATTACTTGGACATGGCTGTACTTCATGTTATTAAACTGTTTCGACTTATGATCAAAGTTCATGCTACCACAAATCACCAGATGGCTGACTGAAAGTGTATGCACAGTGGTTGTGAGATCTGCAGGCTGCAGCCCACATACACTTTCTACAGACTTCTACAATTCCTTTCTATCAATGTTCTGGAAATACAGAGGACATAACAAAGTCATATTCCTTGTTTCTAATACAGAGATAAATGCTACAAGCATTTTATAGTCATTTGGTGCTGGACAAATAAAAATGAAGTAAGCTTTGAAGTGCATAGTTACCTTCAATTCTGTTGGTTTCTCTCTGTGTTTTGCTCTCATGTTCCATTATTCAGTGTGCAGTGTTGAGGCAGGAGTGCATTTCGTCCACTGTCTAAAAGACAAATGAAAACACATGCATAGCAACTTCAAGCCCTTCAGTTAAAGTGACCAGTATCTGACGCATGTATCCCAAATTTTGTTATTTCTGATTGTACTATAAGAAAGTAGATTTTGTTTTTATTCTCTAATCTGTCTTACTTGGAGACACTGAATCGTGTTCCCAAGCTGATTTTTCTCTTTTTTTAAATTTATTTTTTATTTTTTTATTCTTCAATCATTTCTTTCCCTTCTCTGCTATATCCACTCTGATCAAATTACCATATGTACAAAACTCAGCTGCAAGATTTCTGGCTTGCCCTGGGTCCTGGGAACATACCACCCTCATTTTGATCTCTCTAAATTAGCTTCCTGTACAATTTCCTGTCAAACATGAGTTTCATGAGATTTGTCCTTGAATGTGTATGTGATCATCCCTTCTCACTGCAATGAAATTTTGGCTGCCTAACTAGCTGGAACATTTTAATCAAGGCTGCTTTTATAGGACTAAATATTAATGAGATTTATTTTTTTTTTAAGTACTAAGAAGTGGATCTGCAGCGATAATTCAGGTTAACTCTTGTGAGAATTCTAAACAGGACTTTCTGATAGTCATATGTTTATGCGAAGAAATTTCTCCCTGCCCTCAACCTTTCTTGGTATCTTGTAAAATACTTTTCATATTACTTATTATGATCGCAGCTTATGAATCTTCTTGAATCTAGATAACAAAATGAATTTGAAGCAAGGAAGCAGTGTCTACTAGCTAATGCCATTGCAAGAATAGCTTTTATTGCTACTTGATGTGTGATTACAGAGGAGACGTTAATAAGCATTCTCAAATGCAGATGTTATTTCCTGAAGGATGAATCCTGAGGATGTTTTGTCTCACTGACAATGCTTCTTCTGCAAGATGCATGTATCTAATCTGAAAAATCAGATAAATGTAGTTTCCATTGAATCTAAAATCAGTAGCTATTGTAAAAACTTTTTCTCAGATCTGTTCTTTAGTACTTTTGGTTGTTATGAGGTAGAATTCTGTATGGAGCTGGCTTAAAAATGTAGACACAAACTTCAAAAAATCTAGCTCTTTGCTCCTCAATTTGTTTCTAAACTTAATTATCTAAGGGCTATGAAGGTTTTCTAGGAATGTGGCTAATTTTAGGTCTGCTTCTGCTGACTGCCAGATATAAGCTAAGAAGAAAAAAAGATCAAAGAACCATCTCCAGGTAAACAAAATAATAAAAAGATCTAGTTTCTTAATAGTTTGATGAAAATACTGGTAAAAGCAAGCAATAAATATGCTTTGTTTTCATGAAATATATGCAGGATAATTTTCAAAACCTCAAAAGAAAAAAATTTTAACACTGAAATTTTAATGAAATTAATGTTAAGAAATGGTGACTGGTACCCAGTGCTTTAAAGATAAATTTTGCTCTGACTTGGCAAATTAAATTGCAAGAATACTTTGCACCCACAGTTGGGAAACCTCAGAAGAAACATGAGCTAATGAAACAGCTCCTAGTAACAGAACACTTCTTTTTGTAAAATGATTATTGATGTTGCATAAATACGTATACTGCAAGCGAGTAAAACCAATTTGCACTCTTTCTTGGCATACTGGTTCTAAACTTTAGTGGCATGTTACTCCATGATTGTTTGAATGCATCTGATCTTATTTTTCAATAAGCTCTAGCTACAGAGATGAAAACACTCTTTGTTTTCATAACTTCTTGCTTGTGACCATTCAATTCACATTGATCATTATTCTTCTCTGACATCTCTTTTTGACCTAAGATAAAAATATTTTTGTGGACTTCATAGGTGTTAGGAATAAAAGCACAGAAGAGTTATGATGTGCCCTCTGGCATTTTTTGTATGTACTTTCTGCTAACTTTTTAGGAGCAGCTTCTCCCCTCTCTGTAGAACAGGAAAGTATAACTGGGGGCTTGGTCTTGCAAAACTCTGCCAAAATCTAATCAATTTTTGCAGCCCATACAAGGCTAAACCCTAGGCCTAACACTCAAAACCCCCAAACTCTTAAAAGAAGTAGTATTCAGAGGAGCTATTGCTAACTCTTTTAAACACAGTTTAGCAGCTCCCAGGAAGCCCTGTTGTAAGAGAGGTAGGTAGGGAAGTTGAGGGGTGTTCTGGTTTTGTCCAGAATCTTCCTGGTTTTGTCAAATCTGGATGAGAATCTAAAGTTGAGCTGAAAATCAAGGATTATAGGTTGAGTTTTGTCTGAAAATGTTTGGAGATTGTTTCAACCTTCCTCCTTAATGTTACAGTCTGCTAGGTGCTTGTGTAGGCTCTGTGCCTCAGCAACAAGCTGATATTTACCTCTTTTTGTAATAGAGGGAGAGGGGTTCAGTATATAACAAGAACAGAAAAACAGATGCATGGACGAAAGATGAGGAAGAAAGTGTACAGAAAATAATTTTCAAATGTAGTTAATTTTCTCAAGGCAGCCAGAAGGAATTGTGCCTAGTTGGATATGGAAAATAAATTTTGAGCGAGCAGTTACAGCTTTATCCTCTTATCTTTTCTCTTTGAACCACCCTTTTGTCCCACTCTATATTTAGTATTTGCAATGTGGCAAGTGCTAGAAGAGGAGCTTATGTAAGCCTGACACAAGCTTCTGCCCTCTTATGGGTATGTAACCAAGTACCTAGAAGTGTATCACAGATCCATTCCCCCCTTATTCTTACTTAGAGGAAAGAAATTTCCCTCAGAGATCAACATTCATTAGTGATTTACAAATCATGATATCTTGCATTTCTAAAAGACTAATTATAGTCTTATTATAATTATAGACACTTCTGCATCCTGAGTAGCATATGAGTGATATTATATGGTAATTTGCGGTAAATATTAAATGTTTAATCACTGCTATTCTGGAGTTTGTAGATAAAGAAAATACACTTTTATGGCCTAAATATTTTCTAATTTTTCTACATGTTGGTGCCTCTGGATAGGTATGTAAGATTGCTAGCAAAACATGGGTTCTTAGCAATGATTAGATCTCATGTGACAAAACTGTGTATTGATGGACCTCAATTCAGCTTTCTAAATTCTGCTTGAACTGCCCTTCAGATACCTGCATCTTTTAATCTGTACTTTAATAATTTCTTTTCTCATCTAGTCAATAAAAGTACTAGTATTTCTCTCTTTACAGGATGATCTGTAGTATGTTTGTCTATTCTGGAGGTAAGACTGTTCATATGAACAGTTTTGACAGCTACTGATAACAACAGCAATGTCATTTTATGCCAGAACAGAAAAGACCAGAGAGGTGGAGTCTAGCTACAGATTTTACAGGGTACTTGTGTAATACTGAAAACAGCTCCTGCACACCTTTTTTATTATTTCCAAATTGTAATGAGAAACATCTTGTTTCTTTTACCATGGATAGTGTCAGCTTTTTCAGTACATAATTATTTTTTTTTTATTTCTTTTCCTGGAGACTGGTACATCATTGAACATAGGAAATTTGTTCAAATACATTAAAGTTGTTTATCAGCCCAATCATTCCAAGAAACAATTATTACTTGAGGAACATTTTCTTCCCTGATTTGCAGAACAGAGTCACTTTCCAAATATATCATACTCAGTTCAAATGAATTTGTTTCATTTGAAGCAAAAAAACCAAATAATTCAAATCAATCCTGATTAGTGTCATGTATGTACAGTCAGTCATTTAGAATTTATTTTAGAAGGAAGGAAAGAAGACATAGCATCTGTAGTGAGACAGTTGACTTGAAACAAGGGAATAATAATCTTAAGCAAGTGATAGCTTTTATTCCTATGTGAACATCAATACCTGATAATTTTCTTTAGATCTTTGTTCTATTTTCTATTTCTTTTTTTCCTCCTCTACTTCAGAAAGGAACTAAAATACGAATTTTAGTTGAAACACATTTCTTCTAAATCCAAGGTTGTAATTATTAGTAAATAGAACAATGAGATTTTTGTTCTTATGTAGTAAATGTGTAGACAACGAGCAAGGAAAGCAAAATGCTTTTCTGAGAACTGGAACATAAAATTCATATGAGCTCATGATGGATAGACCTCTATTCTCAGGAGATGTTCTGTGCTTTAGTGGGAACCCATGACTGCTTTCCTAAGTGTTGGCCAAGTGCCCAGTAGGAAAAACCATCTTTTTAACTATTATATGTTGTATTCATTTGCAAGCCATAAAAATATTTCATTTTAAATTTAGGGTAAGAGAATGCTTACTGCAAACAGTCCTGCAGGTAGAGACTTCATAGTTCTTCATTACCTTACACATCTCTAAGATAGATCATGTTCTTCTGTTATTTTTTTTTTCTACAACATCACTCTAACTAAAGCTTCTTGGAAAAGTGCAAGAATGCCTTTTGAGAAAATACAATTGTCAAACTCTGGAAAAACTCTGGAATTTTACCAATGAAAATTAGTTAACTAAATAAAATGGTCTTTCTAAAGACAGTTGGATTAAATATATATATATTTTTGCCATCTTTCTAAAGTCTACTTTGTCACTTTTCTGGTCAGCACCAGATTACAAAACATGAGCTTGCTCAAGAAAAGTGCAGCAAATAGCTCTAATGAGCTGCTTCAGTGACCCTTCAGTAACATGTTCGGATTTGATCTCAGAGATCAAAAAGTTTCATTGCTTCAAGAAGACCAAAAACCTTTTGCTCATACAGAGGCAACCCTCAATGCAACTTTCAGAAAACTCATTTGATTTTAGCCTCAGGTCTGCCACTTCAGAGTCCCCATTCCTTGACATCTGGGCAACATGTTGCTGGGGTCAAACTCCAGATCCTTTCTTCAACAGCTTTTGCAGCAGCAGCTGCTTGAACCACATCATCTACTTGTCAGCCATTCTCCTAGGTCCTCTTTCTGTCCTCAGTATTGCTTTCCAGGGATTTTCTTTCAACCTTTTCCTTCATTAACTAAACCTTGGTTTAGAAATGCAAAGAACAGTTAATTAGTCCAGATACCCTTAGTTAAGCCTGGAGAAGATAATTTTTCAAGTGGCACTGCAGCAAATACTAAGTTCTTGTGCTTAGTAGACTATTATAACTTGTTTGATCTTTGATTGGTTTATAATAATAAAGCTATCTATGCCTCTGATTTATGAACATGTTTTGATAGAAATAAGGTTCCACCCCCTCCAAATTTACAGTATCTTTTCTCCTACAGTACAAGGCAAGGTGGTTAAAAATCTTGTCTTGACTGTTAGTGTACTTGTATTTGTGATATCAGAATTCAGTTTGATTACCTTCCTCTTTAATGTCCCTAAATTCATTCTTTATATGGTTTAAAACTTTGAAACTCCCTACTGAAATAATTTCTTTTAAAACAATAACCAGTTTGTCTTTGGACTTAGAAAAGTACAGAGGAAAAGAGAAAAGAGATGACAAAAGCATTTTACATAGTCCAGAACTGCCCTTCAGAGTGGAACAGACTGTACTTAAAGAACCGTACAGTTCTCCATGTACTAGTCAACTTTTTTGATTCCACATTGTTCCTAACTCAGTTTGGGCTGTCATCTTGATCTAAATCTAATCCTGTCCCTTAAGTTTTGAAATAAGGGGAATTTTTGGCAAGGACCACTCTTGGCTATTTAACAACAGTGCAGCCACAGCATAAAGTCAGTTTTGTATCTACTGGTCTGTGCAGAAAGGTACAGTCAGACCTGCACCAAGAATTTTCATAGGCATCCTTTAAAAATTTTTTTTCCAAATTTCACTTAAGCATCGTCAAATTCTCATCAGTACAAATATATCACATTTCACACAGCTATGCCTTCTGAAAATATTCAGTGGATCAGTTACTTGAAGTACATCTGAAATCAAGGGGAAATGGAGGAGACTTTCTGTTTACTTTTTCCCTTCTCTGGTGCAGAAATAGTCTGCTTGCCAATAGTGAGGCCTGGGCATATCTGCTAAAATACAATGATCATTTTTCAGAAAAGAAAATTTCCCCAGTATCCAGGAGGGTAAGGCTCCTCTGTTTTGAGTTTATAAGGAGCGAGTTTGTGTTCTGGCACTTTTGACATTGCTGAGTGTTTTGGGTAAATAGAAACTAATTCCACATTGAAATAGTGTATCTTTAAAAAAAACCAAACAAACATTTACATTGATTTTTTTTTTTAAGAACTGACGAAACAAAACATGCTCTATTTCTGGTTTGAAATTATCTGGTTAAGTCCTATTCATAGTATATCCCTATAACTTTGAGGTTGAAATTCTTTCTGTTTCTATTTCCTAGCCAGTACTCCTAGGATGGATAAGTTACCCCTTTAACTTGTTTTGGTTAGACTAGACAAGTTACGCTCCTAGGACTTGACATCATTTCCCATTGTTCTGATGATCAGTTACTCCTATTCTTCTTTTCAAAACTGTCCTCATGTGATCAGGGCCCTCCTTAGAGTCTGGACATGCTATTGTTAGCATTACACCCCAGTATCTGACAGAGGTATCATAGTTTTGTATCAATGCTCTGGTTTTCCTTGCATAAGGATCCATTGATTTCATTTGTCCTTTTTGGTCCCACCAACAGTACAACAGGAAGCTTATTATCCTCTAAACTTTCTAGTGCTATCCAGTGTCATGGTTTTTCAAGACAACATTTTGTTTTCATATTTAATGTTTTTTTCTTAATTAATTTGATGACACAGAATCATAGAATCATTGAATGTTTAGGGCTGGAAGGGACCTCAAAAGGTCATCTAGTCCAGCCCCCCTGCAGTGAGCAGAGACACCCTCAACTAGACCAGGCTGCTCAGAGCCTTGTCTGACCTCATCTTGAATATCTCCAAGGATGGTGCCCCAAACATCTCCCTGGGAAGCCTATTCCACTGTTCTACCACCTTCAAGGTAAAGTACTTCTTCCTGATGTCTATCTTAAATCTATTCTCTAATTTAAACCCATTACTCCTCATCCTTTCACTACAAGCCATTGTAAACAGCCCCTCTTCAGCCTTCCTGTAGGCCCCCTTCAGGTACTGGAAGGTGGATATAAGATCTTCTTGTCTTCTTGTCAGCCTTCTCTTGTCCAGGCTGAACAACCCCAGCTCCTTCAGCCTGTCCTCATAGGAGAGGTGTTGCAGACCTCTGATCTTATTTGTTGCCCTCCTCTGCACCCACTCCATCAGGTCCATGTCTTTTCTATGTTGAGGGCTCCAGAACTAGATGCAATACTCCAGGTGAGGTCTCACCAGAGCAGAGTGGCATAATCACTTCTCTCGTTCTGCTGGCCACACTTCTCTTGATACAGCTCATGACATGACTTCAAAAAAGCTTGCTGCTTGCAGATACCCAAATTACTGAGCTGTACTGAGAAACTCAAATCATCAAACTCTTCTTTATCAATCTTCTGCTTTTCTTATAATCAGCAAATTAAATAATCATTTTATGTATCCCCGATCAGCAAAAGGATTGATAGATTAATAGTATAGCATCAAGAAATGGCTTTATGATTTTGTTTATGCTATGTAACATAGAGAAGATGGGTACATATGCAGGTTATGTCCATATCCTTACCCCAGTGTGTGCACCATTTCTTCCTGCACAGTAGTTTATATGAAGCTGGGGTGGGGGCTGGGTGCTCTGTTACACTCACGATTGGTTCCAAATGTGGTGGAACTAGGACTGCACATTGAATACAGCCTAGTTGATGCTCTCCAAATGAATGTGTTCAATTAGGCTTTCTATTTGCTGTTTTATTCTGACATCAACCTCTAGACATTTTGGGTAATTTAAATGTGTGCCATATTGGGTTTATGTTGTTCTGTTATCTAAATAAAAATGGTTACAATCACACCAATGTGAGCTTGCTTTGTTACCCCCCAAAGGGCCTGAAGCTGCTTTCTCTCCAAATACACAATTATACATCTCTCTTGGGTCTGTGTTCAGGCTCTGATTCATTCTGCTTATTAGACATCACTCAATAGCCAAGGTTTGTAGATAAAAGAATGAGTAGGACTTGGAGCTCAAGCAGAAGCATTTCCTGCTCACATTTAATTGCACTAAAAAAATCAGGCATACAACAGTACAGCTATCTTCCTGATCACTTTTCAGTATCATAACTGTGCTTTTTGTCCATGCTTTTGTCAGAACAAAGAACTGGAAAGTTATCAGGAACATCAAGAAACAGTGCCTTGTATTCACCTGCAGAAGATGAGTTTCAGAGTGGTCTGCAGAACATTTTCTCGATGCTCTAACACTTATCCAAGGCTACAGCACCATTCGTTCTGTTTTTTTTTTTGTTTCTTGTAGTGTATTTTAAAACCACAGTGCTGCCTTTAAAGCAAATAAGTTAACTGAACTGCTGAATATCTCAGTGTTTTTCCATGACTCTTTCAAAGCAAATTTCTCCCTTTTTTTTTTTTTTTAAATTATTATTATTTTTAATAATCAGCTTTCTGTCTCTCTGTATTCCCTCCTCCTTGCTGTCTTCTGGTACAACTCAATTTGTGAACTATGACACTTGCCTCTCTGACTGAAACACCCTGAACTACACTCCACAGAAGTAGCAGTGAAGTTGACAGTTGAAAAACATGAGCCCAAGGCAGAAGTGATAAGGACTTCACACTTTGTGTTTCTGACGTTTGTTTGTTCTTTATCTGCAGTGCAAATTAATTTGGTTTTGGTTATAGGCCAGTGGGGTATTTTTGTTTGCTTTATTATTTTTTAAAACAATATTTATGCAAAATACTATACAATAACTCAATCTTCCATAGTGGTTATGGAGTTCTTCAATAGGAGCAAGAGAAGAATAGGATCCCTGGAATTTACTTAGTTACCTAGATTAATGGTGAGATAGGACAAACTTGATTAAGAAAAACTCAGGTTCTGTTGTAATGTATGCTTTTGGAGCTTAAATATAAGGAAAATGCAATGCAGCAAGGAAAGTACCAGCCACTACTGAAAAATCAGAAGAGCATATTATACGTGTAGTTGAGTGTCATGGAAGTTCTATCTTTCTCACATTAAGACAGCTGTGGTTTCCCTTTCAAGTAGTTTGAAAATACTCTGATAAGCATCGAGACTTAAAGACTAAGTTGAGCAACTACATCTGCAGCATTTAACCATTACAAATTATTTCTGTACATATCAAATGTTTATAAAACCTTAGTGAAGAGGAGGTACTGGTGACTGGAAGTTGTATAATGTCAATTAGGTATCCCTGATACTGTATTTAACGGATTACTACTACTGGTATTAGTTATATGAGACTGAAATACTGGGACAATATTCTTGGAGAATTTACAGCTGTATACCAATGTATTAACAAGTAATAGCTGATGTGAAACTAAATTGAAAGTGCCTCTTATTTTTATTATCTCTATATGTTCTGTGACTTTATGCATGTGTAATGTTAATTCCTCTTCTAACTTGATGATTAACTCATCTACCCTTTCTAAAGGCACAAGTGGAAAAGTAGGTTTTGTGTTTCTGATGACTTTAGAAAGAGAACAGAGTGAGTAAAACCCTACCACAGAATATATTCTCCCTTTCAGAAATTTTGCTTTAATTGCCTTTTTCTTCCTTTCCCAGCTATGCTCTTTTCAGAATCTATGTTCATAAAAATATTTCTAAAACAACTTAAGACTTCAGATAAAACAAATTTTGAAAATCAAGTTTTAAACATTAATTTTCCAATATCCTAATTAGAAGCTTTTATTGTCACTCACTTTGTGTGAATTTCCTCTATTTCTGACATAAGTGTCTCTTGCCACTTCAATAAGCAGTTTATTATTTGCAAGCTGCTTGTACAGATGCTGTGCAAGCATAAAGATACATGTCTAAAAATCTGCTTCCTGGATACTGCAGGGAAAAAAAGAAAAAAAGAAAACAATGCAAACCAAAACAAACTCTCTGACTTCACTTTTATCAGTGAGTTTGTTTTGCTTTTTTTTTGTTTGTAGTTTCTGGGAATCATATGTCAGTTACTCAGTTTTCTTTTTCCTTGATTCGTGTTTTGTCTCTAATCTACTTTCAAATCTGTGTTCTTGAAAAACATATGTGTATATGTATACTCATTTCTGAATAGAAAGATTTTTTTTTTGCTTAGTAATATATTTATGTGAAAATGTGTAACCTAAATAAAGTTAATAATTAAGGAAACGATTGCATGTATTATAATGATAATTTAAGCATGAACTCTAGATATTATTAATGTATTTTAAACGCTTCTCCTCCAGTTTAGGTATTTCTATTTAAGATAAAATGACTATTCAGGTTGTCAGGCAGACTGAGAGCAGGACTGATGTGATTAAAATGTTGCACTATTACAAAATACTTGTTTGCCTTAACAGAATACTTCTGGAGTGAACTAACAGTTGAGTAAGAGCTTCAGTGAAAGACAAACATAGGTCCAAGGACTTAATGTTGATTAATGTGTTCAGTTGAGGTGAATCTAAACTATCTGCCTTAACTAAGACCACATATCTGTTCTTCATCTTACTAGAATTAGTAATATTAATCTTCTTTCCAATATCTTTCTAGGGAATGTGACATTTATTCCAGGCCATTCTAGGTCCCAATGTCTTGTATATTTTCCATAACTTCTGAGGAGAAATAGTTGTCACAGACAAAATGCTGCATTGAGATGAAAATGTGCACCATGGTTCAAGAGGTGGAAACAAAACCACAACCAGAGTGAATGAGCATTTTGGATTCTCTACTATGAATCAAACACATCATGTGTATTGTGGTCATACAGCTTCAAATACCTACAGACTTAAATTTCCCAAGTATGATTCGCAGCCCCAGCTGACTTGCTGTATTATTCCTAACCAGGATGTTTTTACTTCTGGTGGTGGTCTGTTCTTGGATGCAATACATGTGCATCTTGGTCTCTGCTGCTTTTTCAGTGGCTGACTCCGTGGTTACAGTCCTGGCCAGAGCATTTTTTCTGAATTAGGCTACTTCTTTAGTACAGCTGCATCCGGTTGCCTTATCTGATTTTATCCTCAGAATCAGGTTTTTTCTTTCTTTTTCAGTTCCACCTTTTTGCTGCAATTGGCCAAAGCCAAAGGGTTGGGACTATGCCTCCACTGAGTTTATGTGTGATGGCTGTTCCTCAACTAGAAACAGATTTCTTCCCATGCATTTAATAGAAACAAATCTGAACTAGTTGCCCATTGTTCACAGCAATGATACACATAAATGTAATTTTTATACCATTGCACGTGGGGAAACATCTGGGGCTCCAGGTGTTTCATGCTTTGCTTCAGCTCTCTTCCCATGAAACTAAAAGAAGAGAGAAAAGAAAATTATGTGGTAGCAGATGAAAAAGTGCAAAAAGATTTTGGCTAAACCCCTTCCACACATATAGTTTAAACAGCAGTATGTCCCCCATGTATTTTTGCAACTTGTTTGCTCTGTATTTTCTTCTTCTATTTACAACAGCTGCTTTTGGACTATTACTCTGAACACTAGGTATTATTTCTGAAACTTTGTAGTGGTTCTGGAAACTCAACAGCTTAAATGGTGGTATGTTCTAGTTCCATTTGTGCTTAGTGAGAGGAAGGTTCTTAGTTCAGTGAAATCCATTTAGCAACAATGATCCACACACCACCCTCAGGTTTAGCTAATGCATCAGGAATTTGTGCTGAATGCTTGTATGTATGTGAACAAATGTATTAGTAGGTGACTGTGTGTGTTTCAGATGCAGCAGCATCTCATGTTTCACCAGCAGTCTCATGTTTATTTAGGAGGGAAAAGGAGAATGTTGTTTTAAAAATCTGAAATAAAATCTCTACATTCACTTCAGCTGCTGAATTGCTGATACAGTTGTACAAGACTCCTTAAAAATGGCAAGAATATATTGTCATAAGCAAATGAGGTTATTTAATTGCATTTCTTAACTGGGATTTTATTTTGTTTATTTGTTCTATACCTTGAAAAACCTTACAAAAGCTTCAAGTCAAGCATGAAGGTATATGGCATAGTTTCAGAAAGGTCAGAAATATGATATAGTGATTCCTTGGTGATGATCAAATGATATGAGTAATTCTATAGACACACCAAAAAGGTATATGTATTAGGTCTCAAGGAACTTTTTAGTTGGATAAAAAATGACTTTCAAAGGTTTCACGTTTTGTTTTTCTGTGCCAAGTGCGTATGGGAGAAGCCTACAAGGTCAAGAGAAAATGAGCAAAAGTCACAGACAGACTTGTAAGACAAATAGTAACATCTGGCAAATGACTTCCTTCTACATTTGTAGAGCTCTTGTTTACTGCAGTGAATGTGAAATGTTTTTCTTGGCAGGATTATAGGATTAAAGTCCATCAGTCTGGGAATAAAATTCATACCAATTTATAATATTACTAAAACACAGCAACAAATTATAAATATAGTTGCATTTTAAAACCTGGAGGTAGTAAAAAAAAATAAATAGTCAAACAGTAAGTAGAGATATGTAAGGTGGTGGGTTTTTTTTATTTTTGTTTGTTTGTTTTGTGGTTTGGTTGGTAGGGTTTTTTTAGTTTGAAAGGTATTTAATATATTTCTATTGGCTTGTACTGGTATCTGAAGTACTGGTCTTGTGCACTCTGTCAGTTGATTATCATGTGAATCTATCTGTGTGCTAATTAGAGGCCCACATCATCAGTCAGAGAACCAATGGAGCAAGTCTGCTAAACAGTGCAAGTGATCTAGGCTGACGACATTACACAAATGAAGTTTTGTGTATCTCTTATGTAATGAGATCCCCAAAAGGGTAAAGATCTGCTGTAGAAAAATAAATAAAAGAGGCAGAGCTGATCTTGTTTGGTGAATTTCTGTGATAGCTTCCAGCTGATCCCATACTGCCCTTCTTCTGACAGAATATTCAAGCAGAAATAGTCATGCAAACAGAGCTTGATTTCTATGGGAACTGTCTTCCCAGATAAATGTTTTCCTTCCTTCCATTAAAAAAAAAAAAAAGTACAGATTTTGTAATTTTTTATATCGTGGGTATAACAAACAAACAACTTGCCCCTTCTGTCTCTTTCCATCTTCTTTCCTTCTAGGATTCAATTTCTGCTGAGGTTAAAAAAACATCAGGGACAGCTGGGCTTTTCAAGTAGAAGTTGCAAAGGTTTATTCAGTTGTAGGAGTACTTCAGTGAGTTCATGTAATCATTTAAAGTTTTATTTTCTCATAATTAATGTTCCTGTGGTATTTTTCATTGCTTGGACTTTGTTCAATGCTAAATAGTTTAACTGGAACAGCAGACATGATTCCCTCTGAGATCAGGATGCTAGATCAAATGGTAACTGAAAAGTCCACAGGACTAAAATGAGTGTTGTAGTTTAGTCTCAAATGCATTGTATAAACTTCTTTGTAGCTTTTAAAGCTTTTAGCTATGATACAAACTCAAGTCTCTAAGGCTAGACAAACAAAGATTTCTTTGTGCTTGTAAGAAACAGAAAAGACTGAAAGAGAAAGAAGTGTTCATGTAAAGCTCTTTCTGTAGAATATAGATACACTTCCAGAACAGTTCCAAAAGCCATGATTGTAATTTGGCCATATACGTTTATCTGGCATCAAATCCTGCTTGAATTAATTGGAAACTCAGGCCAGTTTATAGAGGGAAAAAATGTCTTTGTTGTCAAAATTCTTGTTCATTGCCTACAGATAATTATATACTTAGTTTTCATGCCAATATACCAGTTTGGCTGCATTGACTTGAACATAATTTCTCACAATTTAAGCTTGTGGAACCTGGCCCTTTGCATTCATATTTATAATAGTCTCTTTATTGTCTTTGATAAAAGCAGGATAACTCAGTCTGCTTGAAAATCAGGGTGAATTGTTCAGTTGTTATAATAAGGGACAGTTGTATTTTGCTATCATCTTTGTTTAATGTGCTCTTCACCACTACAGGACTTCCCTACAGATTTCACCAGCCACATGTCAGCAAATGGAAGAGCCAATTTCTTGCCCTTTAAGTCAGGCCAAGGGGAAGTCTTGGGACCAGAGACCCATAATGGACCATGAAAGTCTGAGAGCAATTATTTCTAGCTAATCAAACACAAGAAATAGCAGGAAGCAAGGTTTATTTATGGAAGAGATGTCTACTGAGAAACCTACAGTTTTCATTTTCTAGTAATCTTTGGAAGTAGCAAATAAAACAAAATAAACAAAATAAGATCCCTGTAATATTTTTAAATATGGACAGATTAACGAGTGAGAAGAAATTAAAATCTGATGTTTTTAAAAGATGTAGATCATTGCAGTTTTTTAAGGTGATAATGTTATGAAAATTATTAGGCCAACAGAAAGTAGAGGTTTCAAGGTGAGAGTCAAACTTAATTTATTTTGAAAGGTCATAGTTAATGAAGTTTTAAGGTGTAGACTAAGGCAAATTATTCATAGTCTGGATCCAGGCCAGTGCAGTACTATATCAGCCCCTGGGTAGCTTAGGGGCAAATTTCACCTTAAGCAGGAAAGAACTTTATTTCTCTGCCTAGTAGAAAGCTGCCCGAAGATACCCTACTTCAGGGAATATAGAGCATTAAGTTCCTAGATAATCTTATTTTTTTCCCCACCATGCTACCATCTTCTTCTCTTTCTCTGTCAGCAGAACTGAAGCTCAGACTTTTATTGCAAAGAGCAAACCACTGCTGATTTTATTGTGAAAGTTATCCCCTATATTTCTTTATTATATATTTGGTATTTGTTGGGTATTTAATTAGTGAGCTATGTTAGGAGGAGTGTGGTGATGCTTCTCTTGTACTCATCACTGGTGAGGCCACATCTGGAGTGCTGTGTGCAGCTTTTTAGTATGAGAGAGATGGAACTACTGCACTGGGTCCAGAGAAGTGAATGTAAAGAGTTGTGACTGTTTATCTCAGAGAAGGATCAGGGGGGACCTTATCCATGTCTAAAGATACCTGAAAGAAGGATGCAAGGAAGATAGAGTCAGTCTCTTTTCAGTGATGCTTGGTGCCAGGACAAGAGGCAGTGGATGCAAAGTAAAACACAGGAGATGCTGCCTGAACAGCAAAAGCCACGTCTGTACTGTGAGGGCAGCTGAGCACTGGTGCTTGTTGCCCATCAAGGTTATGGAATCTCCCACATTTGAGATACTCAAAAGCCATCTGGACATCACTCTGTAGACGGCCCTGTTTGAGCATGGGAGTTGGAGCAGATGACCTCCAAAGGTCCCTTCCAACCTCAACCTTTCTGTGATTCTGCAAAGGGTGAGAATTTAAGCCACATGTACTAAACTGCATATTTCCAAGCTCCTTGGAGCTCAGTGCTGCTTAGAAATCCAAATTAAGCCACACTCCATAGTCCCTAGAATAGGAAAGAGTCTCCCCTGCAAATCAGAAGAGCTGTTTTTCTCATCTTTCCTGTTGCCATCTGTTTGCTCTAGACAATTTGATCCATAATAATAAACACTCAACTTAGAAAATATTTGACAAAACTCTCCACCAACCAGTCATTTATAGCCTGAAATAAATATTGAAGAGCACTAGAATGTCTTGGCCCAACTATCAGACATATCTGGATGCACTGGACCATTGTTCAAAGGTTCATTTTGCATAACTGTGATTCTGACATATGGAAACTGTCTGCCCAGATTATTAAAGAATATAAAAATAAAGCTGTTTAGTATACTTGCATGTCACCTTGTGCTTAAAGAGTTCTTGAAGATAAATGCTATGATGAAATAGTGTCTCTTGTATGGTGGTGGGTTTTTTGTTTGTTTGTTTTTTTCTGAAGCGTTAGTTTTCTGCTAATAACAATAATTTTTATTTAGAAGGTCACTTCAATTTGCTCACACAATTTTTTTTTTGTCAGCTTTTTTCCCCTAAAGGCGTGACTTACCACTATCATAAATACCACTATGCCTTCT